>JAHDVE020001822.1:0-229627 GCA_022606495.2 Halesus radiatus | reverse complement strand
TTTCGTGGCTGCGGTCTTTTCTGAATATAATTTGATTTTGTTTTTCTCGTTTGTTTATTCATAGGTTTGTTGGTGCACTCCCGCGTTCCATCTTGGATTACTCCGGATAGCCGGGAGCCGCAATAGGCTATATTTTGTCGTCATAACTATCTGTACTAACAAATTTTTTCGAGTCTTTTTAAATTTATAGATTCGTTTAATTAAAAAAAAATGAGTCTTTGATGTGCACCCTGAATGACTTACCATAATTTACTTATTCCGGGTTGGGAAAGCGGTGGGAAAGTGGTGGGATAGTAGTACCTAACCACAACTGATATTTTACTATATTTTATTTACCGTATAGTGTTTTTTTTTAAAGTGGGAAATTTAATATTATATATTATATATTTTAGGAGCCTAGTAAGCGTATATCCGTGAATATATTAAATAAACAAATGTTTGCATTTCTAGACGAGTTTTAAACTCTGGCGTGGGAGGGATTTTCAGGGTGATAAGACGAAATGTGAATATGGAAGTTGGTGAGTTTTATGTAAAGCGACGTGAAAAATTGTAAATTCATGAAACATGCCAAATTAGAACGTAAGTTGAAGATGTTTAATACATCGGGGGAGGTGATAATCGTTGATTTATTATGGAACGTAAATTTTACTGTGGAACACGAAGGTTTTTCGTTTTATGTAAAAACGTTAATAAACCACACATATGCAATTAACGTATATCTGAGCTTATGTGTGAAATACAGCCTGAAAGAAAAGTTAAAAGGAATGAATAATACGGTATGTTTGATCTCTTTCATTCCGATAGTAAACCAGTACATACATTCTACTAATTTGATACGTCTTGTATTATTCCGCCTTAAATATAATAAGGAACTCCAGTTCAATTTTCTATTTAATTTTTTTTTAATTAATAATGACGTTCAAACTTAAATACCAGTATGTTTCATTATTTTTTCTAAAGTTAGTTTTCGTATTTAAAATAATTTTCAAAGTTTGAATTTTTTTAAAGGCCGCCAAAACGCTCCAAATCTAAGGCCGGTCGGTTTTGGGGTTATGATATCAAATGTCAAAATAAGTCACATAATTTTACGTTCTGTTCACGGTAAACCGTAACTAACCATAAATAATAACATTGTGTACCTTTTTAGAAACTTCATCTCAGAGAATAATAATAGTATTGAGCATTAACCTTATCAAAATATCCATATTAACAATTGGTTTGCTCACGAATACTCTAATTTTAATCAGTTATTAATAATAGGATTTTTTTATACTGAAAAACAATTATTGAGCTTAAAGTCACCCAAATTAAGTTTAAATTTTACCAACGATAAAAAAAATACTTATTTAAAACACAAAACAAAATTAAAATTAAAAATCTCCATACTAATCCAAAAACAAAATACAAACGTAACGTCAGATGTTCCAAATACAATTGTACCAATATAACAAGGTATTTTGATGAGATGATTCATTATTCATTTTTGAATAACAATTTATAAATTCTATGTATAATTATATATAATAAATGTTATATATTCAGAATCGGCGTTTGCTGATGTATATAAATAGGTATTTTCATTATTTTATTAATAATTATTTTTTACTGGAGTTCCTTATTATTTATTTAATAATTTTATAATAGTAAGAATATTACAAAAAAATATCCTCTACATAAATTTGTTAAAAAAATTCATTATATAATTATTGTTAATCTTTAGCTCATTTTAATAAGACGACATCTTACATTTTTTAAGACAATATTTTTTCAAGTTATTTTTAAGCTTTAAAGATAAGAATGTGAGGTTTCTAATGATCAATCGACATTTCGAAAATATTGCTTAAGACTCAGCAACGCCTGTCAAACATCTATTGAAACGAAGATGCTTTATTACGGAAGAGAAGATAAATAAGGCTTGGGGCGCAAGCGGTTGTTTTTAAATATATTTAATAAAAAAACTACATATTTTAAAGGAATATTTAAAGAAACGCTGTGACATTTTTCATACATAAAACAATTAATAAACACTTATTAAACACGTCAGGTGGGAATGCTGTCCTTGTTTTGCCGGTATTTTAATAGAAGATGCTCTGAGAAACTAGCGTCATTAATACCTTCAGCACCGGTGCATAGTCGGGAAACACGCCAAACGCGTGCCCAACATTCGCACACCGTTGACATTTCTCACATTCTTGTGTTCAACAGCTCGGCTGTGGAATGATCTGCCGGCCTCTGTGTTTCCTCCATCCTACAACACGGGTCTCTTCAAGACCCAAGTTCACTCCTTCATATCCTCTAAAAGACCGACCGCACAGCATCCCCAAAGATGATATAGGCCTTGAGGGAAATTATTTCCCTCAGGGTCTCCTGTGTGGTGTTTCCGTTAAAAAAAAACTTTTTAATTTTATTCCACTTTTATTTTTGACCATCGCCGGTTTCAGCCTGTTGCGGCTGTGACTTGTGCAATTAAGTCTAAAACTATGGTATATATACAATTTTGGTTATCAGGGGTAACAAACCATGATTTTACTTAGATTATATTTTTGAGTATTGTTATAGTATGATTTTACAAAACTTGACTTATTTGGTATTTTTGAATTTATTAATAATGTTACTACATATATCAATCTGGTTTTAAAAATCATTTTTAAGGTGGATTTTAGTTGTTTTTTATTAAAAAAGAAGGATTAAATATTATTTATGTAATAAAAGGTTGGTGAATACTGATCGATAATGAGTTTATTCTAGGACACAAAAATCTCTCATCAAATACCGATAAGTTTTTAAGAGTGAGCGAACATTTCTTTATGAAACAGAAAACACTCTCAAGCGGTGAATCAATTCAATTATATTAATTTTTTATTTAACTTAAAAATTTATTTATTTTTTTATTTATTCATCCAAAGAACATAAATACATACATGGTAAAATAAAGAAAAGAGCAAAATATGTAGTCCTGCAAAGCGGTCACATGACAGCTTGTCTGCAGGTTCTACAAAAATAAATAAAGTCCTAATAGTAATAGTAATACATACAAACATTTCTGGATATCTTTTTTCTTTTTGGTTTATAAGTATATATTAATCTTAAATAAAATAGGTACTTACATTTGACATAAGCATTATAGGTACATAATTTAACTTAGTCATTAAGCATACATGGATAAAAATTTATAGATACATAGATAAAAATTTAACGATACATAGGTTGCTCATTTAAAATCCATAACTTCATCGATTTCACGCAAAGCCTCTCACTTTCCTCCAATTTATAGCTTTCATTAAATTTATTGAAAATCACTGGCACTGTGTATTCAAGAGTTCGACCTCCATATTTATTTGAAATTTTTGGAATTTTTAGGCCTCTTCTTTCAGTGAATCTAGTGCTATGTTTGTGCACCAGTGGCTTTTTGTATTGGCTTTCTCCCGCGTTATCTATAATAGTGATGTACCATAGGAGGCCTTTTACAGGAAGTAGGCCCTCAGCACCGTATAATATTTTTAAATTTTTTCTTTGTCTGTATATCTTTGGTGTGACAATTTTTTTAATTATCGCAGTTTGTAAATTTTGGACATACTTAATATACGTAAAGCTTGTGTGACCCCAAGTTCGTATTCCATATCTCAGAATGGATTCTACCATGGAAAAATATATAAGTTTAAGTGTGCCATGTGGCAAGACAAATTTTAATTTATAGAAGCTACTCGATATAGCTCGGAGCTGGTTACATATTTTGGCCACTTGCGTGTCCCACTTAAATTTATTATGTACTAATAATCCCAGATAAGCATAATCGTTTGTAAAATCGATCGTGTGGCCGTAAGTATTAAATTAGGCTGGATGCCAGTCGTTATCGTTAGTTTCAATAAACTATTATGCATTCGTCAGATACATATCGAAAAAAGTTCAACACCTTTTTTAACACACGAGTGATGTCGATTGCGGAAACACACATTTTTTAAAGGAAAAACTCGAAATATTAATTTGAATAAAACGGTTTTATATAACAACGCGGTTCTGTGGGTTAATGTTTGCTAATATTTATGTCCTTCGGGAATATGATGTTTTAAAACAATGGAAAAAGATAACGCTACAGACCACTTTTATTGCTCACAAAATTTTTACAAAAACAATAAAGCGCGCGTGCAGAATTATTTGAACAATTTCATGGGTTCGTTATCAAAACGGGGTAATGCACTGAACACTTACTACCTAGAAGGGTGAACCATTTAAATTTATATAAAGTACACTTCTAAAGAAATGTTAGGACATGGCTTATGCAGACGGGAAGGAAGAATATAAATACAATACTGAAACGAAACAAAGATTAATAATCAAAATAATTTGGAAACAAATCATTCTTTTGACTTAAATAAAGACTTAAAAATTTTACATACTCGTACATAAACAACCGATTTACAAATTTGAAAATTTAAAAATTAAAAAAAGTATTGTTAGTCAATTAAATATAATCAATAATCTATTATTATTTTTTAAATATCTATGTCTTGAATTTATTTTCACAATAATATTAATAATAAAAATAGTTTCTAATATAAATTTATTCTTCAATGTTTTATAATAATTTTTGCTGACATCCGTAATTTTGTATGGGAATAGAGTGAGACGTACAAAACACCCTGAACAATGAGATACTTTTTCTAATTTCTACAATTTTTCATAGAAAGGATTACAAAATTTACTTCTTAGTCAATTTTCCTGAATTCGAGTTAGTTAGTACGTAGGATTTTATAATTTCTGTCAATTTTTATTACTTTTTGTGAGTTGCCATTTGTCGAGAGTCCTTACGTCCCTATTTATTCAGTTTGTGTGCATTTCGGCAACGGTTGGTCAATTGGTAAATACCCTTCAATCATTCCTGAAGTATCAGGAGTGGAATATTGGTTTGATTTTACCAAAGGGATTTTAAGTGAAAGTAATAGTAATATTTTGTACCCTTTCCATGACTGCGGCAGTGAGTGAACTTCGTTAAGAATAATTAAATACTGAAACAGCATAATGTCCCAAAAAATAGTAAAATCTCTATTATATAGCCATCCAGTAACTATAGTGAAGTATTATATTTAATTTTAAAAACTATTTCACTTTATGTTAGCTAATATAAACTTACATATGTATTAGATTTTAATTTACAAATTATTGATTTCTAATTCTTATAATTTATACGTTTCTGTATCTGTTTGCTTGTAATAGGATAAACCCTAGCAAGTAATAATTCAGCAGCACCCTTGAGGTGATTTTTTGCAAAATCTACGCAATACAAATCATCCAATTACCTTTTATTATTATTGTACCTTACTCTAAATATGCATTATCTAAGTATATTTTGTATTTCGCTACGAACTAAGCTATACACTTTAATACCTTTATACAGCAAACAAATTTGTTTTTATTATAATGTAGTTTGCCTTTAAAGTAAGGTAGTGGTAAATTGTTGTAAACGTTGTAAATAAAAAACAATAAAATGTCTTTTTTTAACACTCATTATATCTAATTTTTTGAGCATTGTCTGTATTGTTTTAAATTTATTTCACTGCCTCATTATCATCTACCTGACAGGAGAATTATTTCGAACCTAGTTGTGTTGTATAGAATCATTTACTACATAATTGACAGCCCTGCCTAGGTATTTCAGAAGTAAGAAAAATGAGCCTACTTCTGGCACACGCAGACTCCCACAACATTCTTCTATCCGTTTATCTCTTCAGTGGATACGTGGAAAATAGTATTCATTTTTAATGGTGAAATAACCGTTCATTTTACCCTTTGTTAAACGTTTGAAAAGGTTCAAATGATGTCAAAGGTAAAACAAAAACAATAAAACTTATTTGAGAGGAATCTTTTTTAAAAGACAAACATATTTTTTCAAGCCAAAGCAGAGTTGGTGTGTTACTTTTAGAAACACTTTTCCGATAGTTGTAAAATATTCTTTTGACGTCTGTTAGGACACTTTTATGGTTTTATTTATCACGGTTTATGGTCAATGGATTATTTTTGGAGTTCCAATTTCCCGGAGCCAGTAGAACTATGGCATTTCTAATATCTTACGATGTTGAGGCGATGGTTATGAAATACTTGGCTTTTCAGATCTGGTCACCAAACACAGCTACAGTCATTTTAAGCATCCCCCCTTTAATAATGTTATATTCAAGTTTTGCAAGTGTGTTTTTTATTATTGTAACTTTTCAGACTTTTTCAGACTTTCATATCCTTAAATTCAATATACTTGGGGGTACCACTCTTGTAATGTCTATATATCCTAATTACACTTATCTTATTTTATTAACATTATTCGAAGTCTCACACTTAAATCCGATTCTCATCGAGGGACGAATCACATTTAGGAAGAAAAATTCTAATCAAACCCCTGCACTGTACCACCCATCATAAAATATGCATTTCCTTTCCTAAAATCTAGCAAAAACATAAATATATTTTTTTAAATAAATACCTGGATTATATAATATCTCCAATAACACGTGTTCTGCAATATTATGTCTTCTACGTGCTGAACCGTATATGAGTTTCGCTATTAAACAGTGTTTACCTCAAGTCACCTGCCAAGTAAGTATTGTCCTATATCTGCCTATACATAAAATTAATAACATGTATATTTTAACGCGATATCACGTTCATGGGTCATATAGTTTGGTATTACAGATCGATGAACCGGTGAACGCAATTTCCCACCCATAAGTTGTAATAATAGATTGTCTATGGTTAGTGATAAGATAGAGCATTAAAAAAAATATTTTTCAGCGCCCTTGAGGTGATTTTTCACAAAAAAGGCGTTGTAAAAATTATAACATTATTATTGTTGTTGCTGTTATATGATTTTATTTGTCCTTACCCATTTTTTATTTGTATAATTTTTGAAATGATAAATATTTTCGGTGAAAACCGATTTAGTCAGAAAATAATTGTGATAATTAATATTAAAATTTTCTCTTCTTTGTGGTACTTACAGTTGAGATCTGTTTTCCTCACTTTTAATGATGGCCTATTTTCCCTGGCCCTTAATTAATTTACATCGACCTATTAAAGCAATGATTTTAAATGTGTGTGATAATCTTAAAGTTAAAAAAATATATATTCATATTTATATTTCGTGAAAATTCTAAGTTCTTTTTCTCGTTTTGTTTATTAACGATTTATTGACGGCCTCCATGGTCGAGGAGTAAGATTCTCGACTACGAATCTGAAGGTCGCGGGTTCAAATCCCGGCGTGCGCAAGTAATTTTTATTTAATTAATTTGTGTTGTTCACAATTAATTAATTTTAAAATAATATATAGTATATTTGCGCACGTTCCAGGGTGGAAAATACTCTCACTATCGCCCTGGTGAAAGATCACCATTCAGAATTGAAACGTTGCTTGAAATGGCTTTTAGCCGTGTTTGGTGACCAGATCTGAATAGCTAGGTATTCCTCCTTTTCCCCACCTTCCTCTCCCCTTCTACTTCCCCTCCTCAATACCTTCAGCATCACAGCATTTCCCAATTGGGAATGCTATGGTCTCACTGGCTCCAGACGGTTGGGAGCAGTTTGGGACTCTTGTGCGGTATTCATATTAAAAAAAAATTACGTTATATTAGTATCATTAGTTCTTTTGTTTATTTCTAGTTCCTCCAGCAAATTTTATCTTAAGCCCAAGCTTTTTATATGGAAGGGTGTAGGCTTGTTATTGTCAAGCGAAATGTGATTATTCAATAAGGGATGTTCTGCGATTTAACCGAAATGGTGTTCTACAATAACAATTAATACTATTTTAAGTAAAATTTCGACTATGAATAGTGGTCTTCAACCAGGCCGAAACTAAGCCTATCTACCACTCTTGCACGTGCTGTGAATAAACTATGTACCTGTTTATTATTTTGAATTCTTTAAATAAAATAAAAAACACATTTTTACATATTCGATAAAGTAGTGTTCAAACAAACAATTTTTTTTATTATTCAAAGCAGTGAAAAATAGCACGCAGCATAAATCAAATTGTAGTTTTCGTGTAAAATATTTTATTATTTATGAGTTTTAGATTGTTCAGATTAATAGACGATTACTGCGGTACGGTTTTTTAAAGTGCTTGGCTTTTTAATGAATGAATTTATCTGAATTTTTTGTAGTAAAATAATTTACTGAGCATGACTTGAGGGATTAGATGTGGTATAATATAACCGTATAAATTTATTCGATAAATATTCGGAAAACAAGAGAGTATTATCGAAAAGTCACGTGCGCTTTTTACTAAAAAAAATAACACTCGTAATTCTTTTCGGTTTTTGTATTTCTTTTCATTATTCACAATGATTTTCAGGGAATAAAATAAATACTTAAAACCAAAACTAAAATTTGATTTTACTGAGCGTTGAAGTTGATAAGCAAAATTAAGATTCTGTCAGATCCGAGATACGAATACGTTTATTCAGATGATCTATAAAATGAAAAAAAAATTGGGGTTGATTTGTTTTAATTCATGTAAGACTGTATAGGGTAGATTCAAACCAAAAGTGACCAACGAAAGCAAAGCTATGTTCACAAGAGAGACCTTATGCCAACCCCGAAAAATCAAATAATTAAATACCAACCCTTTTATAGCGCAAACGTAAAAGTAAAAAAAAATAATTGATTAACAATTATCTACCTTCAAACTCTTCCAAAACTTTTTTTTTTACATGAATACCGCACAAGAGTCTCAACTGCTCCTAACCGTCTGGAGCCAGTGAGACTATAGAATCCTCAATTGGGAAATGTTGTGAGGCTGAAGGTATTGGGAAGGAGAGGAGGAAGGTGGGGAAATATGTTAAAATATGTTATGATATATACACTATATCAGACAAAAACATTACATTTTTTAATTTGTTTAATTGATATAAATCTAATTTATTAATGTTATTTTAATAATGTTATTCAAGCACTTTAGTTATAATTATTGTGACAGCTGTTTCGGCGTTAAATGCCATTTTCAACATGTGGTTAATCCACATTGCGACGACTTACTTATATGATTTTATTTACTCCTACCCAATTCTAATTAGGATAATTTATTACCGTGAAACCGATTTAGTTAGAAAATAATTCAAATTCCCTATTCTGTGATGTACTGCGTGTATAATAAGGTTTCTCCGTATTTAAATGACAATGTTTTCTTAATTGGTTTATTCAAATGTCTTATATTATTTTCGTGTTGTGAACATACTGACAAGTGGGGATTCAATAATTTTCCTTGCTTTATTAATTAATGTTATATTAGTATCATTCGTTCGTTTATTAATTTCCAACGGTTCAAATAAATTTAAATTAAGACATTTTATTCCTTAAGGCACTTTGTTGTTAAGCGTACTATGATTATTCAATAAGAGATGTTCTGCTAATAAAAAAAAAGTGTTTTAACAACGTTTAAAAACTAAAATACTTCTAGATCTTTATAATAACGTTATTAAATGTGACATAGATTATATTTATAAAATACTTAAATGAAGTTCTACGAATTAAATACAAAAACAATTAATAAAAACATCTAACAAGAAATTCCAATATTATTATTAACGGTTCTTATGAAAATTATACTAACAACAGCAAATTATATAAATGCTCTACGCTGACAAGAAAAAATCATATAAAATATTTAGACATTTTCTTTTTTTTAATGACACAGTTGTTTCGAAACCGGTAGCGAAATTAATAAATCGAATATTAAAGATAGCAAAAGTACATATTAAATAAAACTTACAAAAAAAATGTCTAGAAATACAAAAAAATACATATTTAGGTTTTAATAATAAGCTTGTGGATTGATATGATGAATTAATTAATTAAATACACTTTATATGAATTCACTTTTATTCTGTATGTATGTCGCGTATATTTTTCAGTCCCGATGAAGATTCAGCAGAATCGAAACAAGTTGTTTAAAATACTTAATAAAAGTGAATTTATACAAAGTGTGTTTCTTTGTATTTAAATATTTAGGCATTGGTCAATATATTAAATCGATAGAGTATATTGAGCAAAACATTAAAATAATTCGGAAACTTTATTACGTATTCATCAAACTAAGGTATTTTCTGAAAAAATTCATGCTACTGAAGCTATGTAAGTACTATGAATTATGTCGATTCTGTTTTTAACGCTGAACGTCGCGTCGTTTCGATTGTGATTTTTGGAGCAATGAAATAATTATTGAATTTGAGCAGATGACAAGACGAAAATTCCTTTTGAAAAGAAGAAGGAATATCGAAATATAAAGTTACATAGAAAAATCTTCAAAATATGCTCCATTAATAATATGGAGTTTTTTCCAAAGCATAGCGTTGTGTCCTTCCATACTGTAAACCAGGGATGCCAAAACGGTCGATCGCAAGAGGTTTCAAAGTCGATCACGGTCATATTTCGTAGTTATCAGTAGGTACTGATGACAATAACTAAAGGAATATTGATGACACATGTTATAATTTCCGTATTTATCAATATGTATGTGGACATTTTAAAATGCCTTTATAGTATTTTCCTCAATTTATTTATCATTTTTATATTACTTTATAATAAAATATGACCCAACTTAGATGCCGATAGTCTCAGATTGGTAGATTAAATTTTTCTCCGGGGATGTCCAAATACGCATACAAAATCAAAAGCCCGACAAGGCCACGTGTCCTGATGGAATTCCACCTCATGTTATCACCATCTTAAGTGATTATATACACAAAATATTGGGCTTCGTAATCAATCCTAGCGTTAGCCATCCTAATTAATTATATATATTTCGTTGTAGTACTAATCCTCCTCTCTATTTTGTAAGGTAACGATAACGTTACACTTTGTGTATCAATTAAACCTCATGATTGATAAACAACAGGGTTTCATTTCTGTATCTTACATACATTCCGCTTCCCGAGCTGCATACATCGATCCCACCCACGAATACGGATATAAGAGTCGAGCATCTAAACATAGTAGGGTTATGTTTGATTACGTTGTATTTTTAGCGACCCTTGGGCCGTCACGTTACACCGTATTATGATAGTCAAAGTAGACGTCGATTTAATTTGAGATTTCTTAATGTTATCTCCAATTATTAAATAGCCTGAAAGTACTTCATTTTGCAGTCGCTAGTAGTGATTTTTTGAAAATATGACGTAAAATGGGATAGATATCGGGGACACCCGAAGAAGACATGGTACGATCAATTTAATCAAATATTTGACTCGAGTCATGTAAAAATTCAAAATAACAGATGATCAAGTTGTATGGCAATTCATCCTCTCTCCAAAAGTTATATAAAAATTTATTGGTGAAAAATACAGTTCATTCATTCGTTAGAACCTTAAGCCGCCTACAAAGGTAGCAGTCGATCGCTTGACTTTTACTAATTTTAATATCGATCTTTATGAGTACGAGAATCGGCACCCCTGCTCTAAACCTACCCTTGTGCTGATAGTGAGTTAAACAACCGGATATTTACGATATAAAAAGGTTTGGCAAACTACGATATATATAAAAGTGTGGACCCATATTTTACAATTCTTTCTAGGTCATCGCTAACTGAAATATAGCTGAAAGCCTCAATATCAGTTCCCAGCCCTTCAGGATCCAAGTCTCCATTATTGAAAGGTTAAGCGAAATGTGGAAAGATCGGCGGAATTGATAGAGCCTAACATTCTGAGGGGGTTAAAACATTCTGTGTTTGGAAACGGGGCTTCAGTATTACGTGGTAAAGAGATTTGGAAAATGCCAGTGCTAACTTCATCACTGTTTAAGAAAATTGAACTGAATTACACAGTTTGTAATTGAATTGTACGGATCCCAAAATGGATGTTTTATGGGTGTATGTACCTATATAGGTATTATGTACTTTCATAATAATTTTTTAAAGGGGAAATGAAACTTAATACTCGATACGTGTTTACAGATTTTAAATATTTTGAAAAAAAAACGCTAGCACTTGAATTTTTTAAATAATTATCGAAAGCTTATAAATCTTATTCCAACTTTTTTTTTAATCGTTGTAGAAAATATTAACCTAATTTCTTCAATGGTTGGTATTCACTTTGTGGCGTCATTATTAATTATCAGTAATTAGTATTCTATATATTCCTGATGAAGAAAGCATCACCTTCGAAACATGTTGATATGTATATATTAATATAGTGATGAATACAAAGTAAGTTTTAATTAATTTATTTAATAACATTAACAAATCTCAAAGGAAATTTAAAACAGAAAAGATGTAGAAAATAAAAACCTAACGGTCGCATCTGGGACTTGAACAAAGGACATCTAGGTCTATCTACCCCTCTCCATATCATACTTCAATATTAAGAACCGTTAATATCATCTTTTAAAAAAAATTTTGTGTTACATGTATTTTATGCGGAAATTTGAGTTCTTTATTTTGTATATTTACCATTTAGTTTGTCAAAATTGTAGAACTGTTGATTTTCCGGAATAAAGTAGAATAAAACATAAATTTGACGAGAGGCTGCTTTTTATTGTAGGTTCTCATTATTGAAGTAACTAACAAGGTCCTTGAAGATGCTCGGTATTCTATGGAAATATCTCGAACAAATTTCAAGTACCTGCATTATCTGGAACTGATGTGAAGTCCTGTAACAAGAATTATTTAAGTAAGTTTTTAAAAATGCTTGTTAGTTTCCGTTTTCGAGAAAGAATAAGTTCAATACTAGTTTCTTCCGTTGACTCATAATAAACTGAATCAACCAATTAAGGATTTATAGATTTAACCCATGGAGAAAGGAAGAACATAGGAAATGCGATGTGAGCGTGTTTTGTGATTCAAAGGTCTGGCCATTTGGGTCTTAAATTTCTAATATAAAAAATAATTTCACAAATAGAACGGCAATATGGAATGCAGGGAGTATAAGAGAGATATAGCGCTGTATTTTTTTGTATTATATTGGCTTTCTGGGGGCTAGAACTAAAATGTATTAAGTCAAAGGCTACAGAAGCTTCCATTCAAATTTACCTGATAGGCATTTCTAGTCTATATTATTTATTCTACGAGTATATATATATCATATATGACATATTTTTTTAAATCCTTATTGCCATTTAAGAAAAATATTACTCGTAAAATCAATACGCAATCCCAACTCTCAAGTACATAACACTATTCGGAGACATATGTACACATACACACTCACAGACACAGACACATACACTAATATACTATACACTTTTTTCATACACCCTTTTAACTTTACCATGTTTCATTCCCTAGCATTGTATATATCATTTTATATATGTACTGTGTGTTTCTAAAGTAAGTAAAAAATAAAATAATGTACATAGGGAATGTCTATAGTTCCGGAAAAAATATATAGTTTTTTCTTAATTTTGACAAATCATTCTAAGAAATTGTTGAATTTTTATGCCAAATTCGTTTTTCAGAGAATATTTTACATTCTTTTAATATTATTGAATAACAGTCAAAATGCGCAACAGTCAATAATACTTGATCTACGATGTATCATAAAATTGAGCCGTGACCCTAATTAGTGTGAATGTTAACGTACCTTTAGAATATACCTTAATATGAATTTTAGCTGAAGAATTATTTCATAATTAAAAACATTACTAAAATAAATAAAAAGTATTTTGTGTAAACCACAATTTAATAAATATTTATCAATATGTTTCGTTAGCAAGGCTTCCCTCATCAGCGTACTCAGTATACTAAGAAACAATGACAAGAATAGACAAATAATAAACATGGTAAAATAATGATGTTAGAATAGTCAAATTACACACATAAACAAAAATTAACAATAAGTGTTGAAAGTTGGCAAATAATGGGAGTATACAGAATAGTAAAAAATAATAATAGGAGTATACAGAATACTAAAAAATAATAATAGAAGTATACAGAATACTAAAAAAAATGGGAGTATACAGAATACTAAAAATATAATAATAGGAGTATATCGAATACTAAAAAAAATGGGAGTATACGGAATACTAAAAAAGTAATAATAGGAGTACACAGAATACTAAAAAATAATAATATTAGTATACAGAATACTAAAAAATAATAATATGAGTATTAAAAATACTAAAACATATTTATAAGAGTATACAGAATATTAAAAAATAATAATATGAATATACAGAATACTAAAAAATAGGGAGTATACAGAATACTAAAAAAAATTTAATAGGACTATACAGAATACTAAAAAATAATAATAGGAGTATACAGAATACTAAAAAATAATAATATGAGTATTAAAAATACTAAAAAATAACAATATGAGTATAAAAAATATTAATAGGACTATACAGAATACCAAAAAACAATTCCTCCAGCTCCTGGCATTTGATGTCAACATGCCATACAACAGGTATTGTAATTTTAGAGTACTTGGTAATATATACCTAAGATAAATTAATGTGAATGCTCCCGGTGTAGGTCCATCATTTAAAATCTTCTTTAAACTAAGTTTGCCAAAGTGCCATTTCCTAAGCACGTACCAGTGGCTTCTAGCAGTGCTGCTTAGGCAGTACTTCCACATAAAGTTAACGTCAAAAAATCAAGTAGAATTGAGCAATAAACACACTCGTAGAATGGACAACCGATGAATAAATCTCGCCATTTTATGGCCTCTCCAGAGGAACCAAGGGAGTTCAAGGCCGCACTAAAACCCTCCGGATAGATGAGATAATAAAGTTTCCAGAAGCACGTGGCAGCGCAATATAACCGAAAAGAGCAGTAGCTGTTCGGGAAGGACTTCATCCAGTAGAAAAGACAGTGGCCGTTGATGTTTATAAGTTTTTTAATGGTGTGAGTACCACACAAGAGTCTCAGAGACGAGCCAATGAGACTATGGCATTCCTAATTGGAATATATTATGAGGCTGAAGGTAGTGAGGAAGGAAAAGAGGTGGGAAAGAACAGGGTGAAAAAGTACGTGGCTATTCAGATCTAGTCACCAAATACGGCTAAAGCATTTTAATTCATTTAAAGATAATATATACTATATTTTCGCACGTTCCAGAGTGGAAGATACTCTCAGTATCGCCCTCGTGAAAGACCACCATTCAGGTGAATGGTGGTCTTTTCGAATTCAATTGAAACGTTACTTGAAATGGCTTTAAGCTTTGTTTGGTGACCAGATCTGAATAGTCAGATATTTCCCTACCTTCCTCTTCCCCGTTTCTTTCCCTTCCCCAATACCTTCACCTCACAACATTCCCCAATTGGGGATACATATTCTCTCTGATGGTGAGAGCAGTTGGGATTCTTGTGCGGTATTCATATAAAAAATGAAAAAAACCCACGTTTCTATTCTGAATTGTGGTCTTTCACCAAGGCGATACTGGAAATATCTATCACTCTGGGACGTGCCGCAAAGTACACTGTTTATTATTTTTAAATGAATACATCGTGAAATTGCATAAATTGGTAATTAAAACAATTAATTGCACAGGGCGGGATTTTAACCTGCGACCTTCGGATTCATAGCCAAGTATCGTGACCACTCAACTACGGAGGCCATCAAAATTTGCAATACATGTAGCATTTCGTGTTTTCGATGGACCTTGCCCTTTAGGTAATGGTGTGAGGGAAATTATAGGAGAAGGGGTAGATGAAGGTTGGGAAGCAACTTAGACATATATATTAGAAACACTGGAGTCAAAAACACATACGACTAGGAACCACATACACAACATTTGAATAAAATAAAATCTTATACTATGGTACTAAACTATACAACAATATTCCACTTTCCTTTAAAAATCACAACAGCCATAATAAATTTAAAAATCAAATAGAACACTGGATACGTTACATAGAGAGATCTGAAATAGAAAATATATTGAAACCAAATAGAGAATAATACCGAAACCACACAACTGGACTTAAAACACCTCATATAAAAATTATTTTTATTTTTTTATTTATGCGCATTAATTTAATATAATCTAATTTCATATTTTGTTAATGAAATCCTCAGCATGGGAAATTCCGGTAAGGATATAATAATTTGTTGTTTTGTTTAAAAAAAAGAAGATAATAAAACGTTTTTAATATTGTTATTATTATTATTATCAGATATAGTCACTTAACCTAACTGAAACCATTTTGAGAAAAGCTTCGATTTAAAACGTGATCTCTCACCATGGTGATCTTCCGAGTGCCTTCCACTTGGGAAATGGTTGACCTGTTTTCCAATTTTCACATTTAAAAGAAAAGTTGACATACCCACGCTTTATTAAATTTCTCAGCTTTTCATTTGAATTTTGAGTACATTGCAGTCTTACCTGAAACAAAAAGAAATAACGTTTTATTGACACGTGGCAATTGATACATGAAAGGGAAATAAAATATCTTTGTAAAAATGAAAAGCAATCCTGTTTCACAATAAACACAGCCTCGGCATATCAAAAGAACAATCAGAAGAGACAAAATAAAAATACACTCGTAAAATTAAAACACACTCGTAAAATAAAAATGATTTATTTAATTTTTTATTCTCCACGTCCGCAAAATGCTGTAATACTGAAATAAATTAAAAAATTTTGCTCATGTTGTGTGTACCAAAGCAAGGCCATTCATAGTTGGGAGGATAATTTAATGGAATCACGTACTTTCAGAGTCGGTTTTCATACAAAAGTTACCAAATAAAATCACACAAATTACGACAATCACTTCTCCGATCTAACGCGTCCGTCTTATCGTGTTCGATAAATAATTACATGACTGTACGGCTATTTTTGGGTTTCCAATGAACTGAACATTACGTTACATAAGATTTATGGGTTTTTAATGGGATTTTTTTGTTTACGGTATTATTCTTAGCCAGAAATCCACCTTTATTATCTTTTGTGTACATTTTTACAATTGGTTTTAAACCTCCCCATCTAACTCAATTTTACGCCTGTTGCTGGCACCAACAATGTTTACAGTTCAACATTCCATACATTCATTTTTTTTTGATTATACCAATAACTCAATATATTCTTTCATTTAACCTGTTTTAACAACATTAGTACGATATTCTTATGATTGATAGATGTGTCCATACAGTATCTTATTAATTTTCGTCTGGGGTGAGAATGCTCATTAACTAATGAATGAACGTGTGACCAATACTAATGAAAAGAAAGAAATTGTGTGGAGAGATGATGTGGAAAATTATAGAGAAGTTATCAAATCAAGAAACGTAATTGACTATGAATAGTAATAAGTTAAAAGAAATAAATAAGTGTAGTTAAGTAGTTTATAATAAGTAATTTATATCATGCTAAGAAAACTTTATAAAATGGTTTTGAATGTTATGAAAGAATTATTAAACATGTCTTATAGTTTTTCGTAGTTGGTATATCGTCGCTGCATATATAATATAGCTCATGTGCCGTTTCGTACATTCTGAGATGATCGAGTAAAACTGCTTTAAAAATAATTGCATATATTTGCTAAAAAGAATAGAATTCAAATCTAGTCTGCAATTATTTTTTAAAGCAGTTTTTCTCGATCATCTCAGAATGTACGAAACGGCACATAAGCTATATTATAAATTCAGCGACGATATATTGTGATCGCGCGATTAAGCTTGTATTGTAAATGGAGGACTTAGCCAGCCGACGAATTGAACTCACGACGCGTGAGACCCAAACGCGATGCCAACTCAGCCACTGACCGGTCAATTGGTTTGTTCTTTGCTGCATTGGGGTTGTTCGCTTCAATATGAAGAAGCATAGTGTGCCTGGTACGCCGCGTTGAAATATTTAAACCACCGAGGGATAGCAAATCGGTACTATCAATCTTATTATTTAGCAGGTTATGTAGAAACCACAGATCTGAAAAGTACGTCTTTTTTGTAAAGTTAACATATTATTTGTAGTTTTGTTGTATTTGTGGCGTAATTTATTCTGTATACTTTCTGCTAAATCTATGTATACCTTATATTGAAGCATACTCCAGTGGACTTCTGGGTAATTAACAAATACGTATGTAAATATATTTATTTAGACATATAGGGTAGGGCGGGGCTAGTTGAACATGAGTTTGCTAATTTAAGCCTAGACTCGAAAAGCAAGATATTTAAGTATTCAATGAGAGAGGGAAATGGTTCAACTTGCCCTATATACGGGGCTAGTTGAACCACGGGAAAGGGATTGTTTAACAATATTGTTTAAAATATTTATTATCATTCGCACTAATGGTGCATTAAATAATATGAGTATTAAAAATACATTTATTGAAATAATGAAAGAATACAGAATCAGATATCCAATAATTTGATTTTTTTATATGGAAAAAAGGTATAATGAAAAAGGTTTCTTTTCTAAGATTTCTTAGAATAGTGCTAGATGTGTACTTTTAGTGTTTCCACTTAAGACAGACATGACAACGAACCTACTATTCACTTGGTAAAGTCTCTGAATAAACCTCATCACACCTGAGGCAAGCATATTCTGCAGAAGTGTCGGATGGTGAGTCTGACAAAGTGAAGACTTTTTTCGTAATTTCTTTCTTTTTTGACTTATCTGTTTCTGTCTTTTGCCTTTTAGATTGCTCTTATGGAAGAGAATCCTTTTCAGGAGTGTCGGTTAAAATAGCTGCTCTTCTTCCTCGGTGTTGTTGGTATTGGAAGAAACATTTTCTTTTCCCGCTGTCGGTGTACCATGTACAGCTGAGACTAATGGTATGGAAATCTCTGGTGATTCTAATTGTAACGTGTTTTCAGATAAGACTGCTGCGCTACCAGTAACATACGATGGAGCGAAATCACTACAATCTTTTCCAGCCATTTTATTAGTTATCTAAGCACTAGGCATTTTTTATTTGTGTTCGACGGCAAAATCATATGATAGACGCCGGACATTCCTTCGTGCTAACCCGAAAAATATTTTTGATAATTGAAGCAAGTATTTTTTAAATTCATTTGCTTGTTCTGCAGATAATACTTGTCGCGAAGGTCTATATCCCACTGTCGCAGTCTCTTTTTGATATTTAAATTTAGTGATAAATAAATTTGTTTTGTTTTACATCGTACTAATTGGCTCCAGATCGGACATTCTGTTTTCAATGTATAACAGATTCTGCAACGTTTATTAATTAATCCAGGGAGGCAGAAATACGATCCATCTTTCTTTGTATTGCACCTATATAGAAAGTTTAAAAAATCGTTAATATTAATTTTTTGAAGCGCAAAACAAATACATAACGTAAGGAATTAAAATGGGGTAAGTTGAACCGAACAGTTCAACTTACCCCACCCATTTTTTATTAAAAAATTTATTGGATTACTCATGTACCACTAAATGTACTAGAATTTTAGTATAGAAATAATACAGTTATGTAATCACCAATTTAAAATTAACTTACCTTGAAAAAGTGCCTTTGTTCCTTGGTAAATATTTTCAAAAGAGTAGTCGAACATCTGTTTTTACTTTTGGCGTGAAATTCACTAAAATTTCCCGTGCACACGACGTGAACATCTTGCGACGACTGAATACTTATAGCTTGCTAGAACGTGTTCGGCACTCTTCGTAATTCTTTTGGCTCCGAAGATATTTGCGTGGCCCAGCAAGCCCCATGTTTCTACTAACCCCGCCCAACCTTACATGATTTATTTTGTTTAATGTCTTTTATTGTCTTTTTTATATACTGTTTCAAAATGTACTTTAATAAGTATCAGAAAATATTTTTAAAAAAAAATCTTATAATATCCACTGACAATCGAATTTGACCGTTTATAATTTCAGGGTACGGGAATTACGGAAAATACCTTAAGCAAAGTCTTTCGAGTTTTTACATTTTTATTTTATTTTTCGCAAAGTGGAAATAAACAGTAAAAAGTAAATAATTTCCTAAACTGCCTGAAAAGAGTACCTAATTACAAGAATATTTTGTCATTAATGATATTTTGGTATCTACTCCAGCAATTTTCCCATTTATTTATTTAAGTTCTTTAAATGTGAACTTCTGTCCCACTCTGTAGGGTAATTTCTCTTATTGGACAATAAAAAGGAACATTTTCACGTATTTACGGTTCCTTTACTCACCTATTTGAATTGATAAAGAAGAAAAGCAAATTTTCCGAACAAGTATGTGTTATAGACAGATTTTATTGTTATGCGTATGTTTATTTCATTTCACCCTCGCTCAGTTCAGAAACTCACGTCGTAAAACCTTTTAAATGTAGGTATAAATTTTATAGTTCGCTTAGCAGGTAGAAATCAGACTCGAGTACCATACTTGGGAAGGGGCCTAAATATTATATAGGAACTGAACCCTTAGATGTTATAATGAGAAGGTAGGCGATATGCTCTGTGATGGATTTAGCAGGGTCGACTGTCAAACGATCCATTTTGATATCGAATTATTTCGGTTCTGATATTTGATATTACATTATTACGGTAAATGTAATATATTGTAAATACACACATGGGTATTTACTGACGAGGTAAAATGATAGAAATGTATTTTGGGCGTGTGCGTGTGCCCGAAGAAAGCTTAATTCTTTTCATTAATTAATTTACCTTTTTCAGGAGATTTTTTTTTAATTGGTATTTTCGGGATAAATAATTATACATAATAATGTTTATTAATTTAAATAATCTGAATTAATGTGAGATTCAACAAATTGTGAAAAGGATATGAAAACGTTAGAATTTATATTAGAAATAAAGAAATATCTTAAATCATAAACACCTAAAATTTATATGTCTGGTCAATATTCTATATCATAAGTTAGTTTTAATATTCTCCTGATGAAGGAAGGGTGCTTCTGAAACCGGTAGAGTTTTGATAAAATAAAAGTGGTCTACAACAAATTTATGTGTTTTTTATTGTACTTTTTCGTAGTTTGTCTAACGGGAGCTTTTAATTCAAAACTTTATCTTAAATTTAAAGTTAAGGTTAAGTTACAAAATAAATATATCTATATAAAATAAAAACATATGCAACAAACTTGATACATAAATATTTCGTTAGAATGTAACATAAAAATATTTTTTAAAAGTATTAAAAAAAAAATTGTACATAAAATAATATTTCCTAGTTATCTTATACAAATAGGATCTATCAAATAGACTAGACTATAGAGAGAAAGTTTTCAATATATTTTATTGTACATAAGATGAAAAACCCATTAGGTATACCGTTTTAAAAGACCGTTTTTTCTGAAATAGAGTACGTTTAAATATTTCATTCAATTTTTGTTCAAATCTGAACGCCAGAGAGAATAAGGAGGAGAGCATTAGGAATGACAAGTGAGGGTTAACTCTCAGCAGACAAATAATCAATCTACCCCTCGCCTCTTATCTGAGATCATATTAGGACAATAATTAGTGCGGGGTAGCGACCGAGGCAGGAATTCAATTTCAGTAGGCCACCCTTGGGACAAATCAATTCATGAATTCGTGAATATATCAGGAAATAATTAGTTCTCCACGAGAAATTCCCGGCGAAATACATAAAACAATATCTAGGTACAGGTGACGAAACAAAATATTTCCGGGGTGAATATGCCTGGGGAAGTTCCTGTAGTGGCGGACACTTAGGGTTTTCTTATTATAATTAAATAACAGTTTGAATTTTTAGTTTTTGATTTACATTTATTATAATGTGAAATTAATACTTTTTTTTTAAACAAATATACTAAAAATCGATAAATTTTGAGAATTAATTATAGAAAAACATATGATGGCCCGGACACGGGAAGTACAGGCCGCTTAACGCTGGACAACCTTAAAACCCGCACCGATCACAAATTAATCTAGTCATCTGAATACTCAGGGATACCAGCACTTGAGCCTTACCATGACAGCTTGAACACCGAATCCAATTTCTGTCATTGTGTTTTATTCAGACTACACAAATATTTTATTTGTTTTTAGGTTTCCTTATCAGCGGTTTCCTTTTATTTATTCTACGACATTCTAAGCGTTTCTTCTATTATCTTAAAACATAATATTATACTTTGAAATAAATATAGATATAGTTGCCCTTTTTAATTGTCCGGCGTTAGAAGAAAGTGTTTTGTCCGATACTAGGGGACAGGTAACATGAAAAATGTTATAATTTTATATTTTTAAATTTTTTCATATGAAAATACCAATGCAATTGAAAAAGTACTAATCAAAATACGTCATAGCATATTTCAAAAATATTTAATTACGACATTTTTCTCGGTAATCTCGTTCCAAGTTTACGCAACGCATTTATTTCCCTCCATACGCAATGACCGGCAGTTCTCCTCTGTTTACCGAATAAAGCTGAGGCATTTCGCTACGTGTATTTATGTCGTTTCCCCACACTCGCCTATTTCATCAATGAGACAGCTCATTCAGATATCTATCTGCATAGATATTTTTTTGTTTAAATTGTATACGCCTTTCAGGGGATCTTACATACTTCATATTTAAAATTAAATTATAATAGTGGCAAAGCTGTAAAATATATTATAATAAAATATATTGTATTAATAAAATATAACAACAATATACGTTAATTTTTTTGCGAACAAATTCAACGATAATATTACCCACGTACAATTCAATATAATTTGCAACAAAAGCTAAATTAATATGTCAACATTTAAAAAAAAATAATAATTTAATATAAATACATATAAAATATTTAATAGTACAGATATATTTACAAAAAAAATATATCTATTTTATAAAAAATGCCCCATTTAATAGAGAACGATTTCTCTCTTACATAATATACCTTAGAGTCTTAACAGTCAATCAACTATATTCCGTATGCATATTTTAAAAAGTAAGTGAACTGTGATCTTCATATTTACACAAAATATTGTCAAAACTCAAACAGACAGCATATTCATTCATATTTCATATACACATTCACTCATACCGCTAGTGTCCGGCGCTAGACGCCATCGAACTCCTTATAAATAAATTAATAAAAATTACGTTATAATCACCACTTTATTAATTTATACAAATCAACCTGTTTCGAAAGCGATGCTTTCCTAATTAGGAATATATACAAAACTAAAAAATAATTATATCAACTATAGACAAATGATAAATACAGAACACAATAATGTAAGAATAGACATTTTATAAACATAATAAAAAAATTGATTAAATTAGGTAAGTAATTATTCTAAAATGTTAATAAAAAATAATTATACAATATTCGATAACAAATTTACATTAAAAATTTAAAAAAAGGAATATTTTTTTAATAAAAAGTTTTTTTTTTAATTCATTTATTAATAACGATGCCTTTTGAAGAAATTACCCTATTAAGTATATTGGAACGCAACACAACTCTAATTAGGCACACACTCTTTACTTAATTCGCTTTTGTACATCGTCTCAAAGATGTACTCATATATTATATTGTACTCTTCTCCTTTGCAATGACGATTCTTGACATCATACGACATAAGTGTTTGATTTAGGTAATTGGCTGTGTCATATTTCGTAAGGTGTCTCCGACTTCTCCTTTCATCCGATTGAGCATCATATTGCTTCTTTAGTCGTTCTCTTATTTCTTTGAATTCGGATCCTCTCTCCAATTGCTCTGATGAACCAGGCTCCTCCACTCCACGCGGTTCCACGCTACATGAAGAGGAAACCAGTTATTACCAATATTCTGAACGTGATACTTGGTGAATCCAATACACCGGTTATCTTCCTCTACTTCTCACTTTATTTTCTATTATTTTTTCATTCTGTCCTTGGGTACTCCTCTATTCGTCCATCCAAATCAAACATTTTCAAGAGCATCATGGTTAATGAGCAAGAAGTTGACATGTCTCTAATTATTTTAATATTCCTTTAAATATACTAAACACGGATTTAATATTTTAGGTGTTTCTCATCGACACATTTATGCCTTGAGTAAAATAAATAAACAATGTAATTTCGGTTATGGTGTGAGTGCAGAGTACGCAACTGTACGTGACATTTCGATACTAAATGTTAAATTTAAAAAATATTATTTTCAGTACATATAATGAACTTATGCCGCAGTTCTTAAAATAGTTGGTCGTGAAATGGCATTATTGTGTTCCATGTTTATTACTTGTCTATATTTGACATTATTATTTTTTAGTATTCTATATATTCCTGATGAAGAAAGCATTGCTTTCGAAACATGTTGAAATGTGTATATTTAAAAGGTGGTGAATACAAAGTAATTTTTAATTCATTTATTAAGTTTGTTAGATTATTCATAATAAAAGTTTTCACCATATTTTTGATCACACCTCGTATGACTGGGTATGTTGATAACTTGAGCGGTTAACAAAGTTTCACTCAGCGTCCCAATGTGGGTTTGTCAGTAATAGCCAGCGGTCTGATGACTGTAATGGACATATACGTTTTTTCCTAGTTTTCAGCACTGTTGTACAATATTTACTTATAGATACAAGTACATTTTTGTAGGTACTATTAATAAAATGATTTACATGAGTAATAAATGTTAACTTTTCGTTTTTGTACACCTTAAATATTACAAAATTCTGTAAAAACACCGGAGCTCGAGGAATATTCAGCACCTTAAGGGAGGGGTTAAGAGCTTTTCAATCATATCATTAATTTCAGTCTCAATAATAATTGGACTTCTGGAAGCTTCCGTATTCGACATGAAATGTAACATGAAGCCACTGAAACCCATCTTCTTAATATAACACACCCGATGGATGAGTGGAGCAGGTAAGTATATTTGACGTTGATTGATCGCAGTCACAGAATATAATGCGGTGTCGATGCCAAATTGTTATGGATCTGAATTGGTTGTCACACCTTATGGGATTTTAAATCAGCTTTTCTGAAAAGGTGCTGCCGCATTTATCTGATAGCACTTATAAAATATTGTTTTTATACATTTTTTATCTGTCTCTTGTAAACCTACATATACCTATTGTTTATCCCAAAAATCGCAGCATTTTCAAAGCATGAAAATTCTAGATTTATTTGGGTATATATTATACACCTAATAATTTAAACAAAATCGTATGAATACCGCTCACGAGTTCCAACTGTTGTGTGGCTGAAGAAAGTGGGGAGAGAAAGGTGATAGGAAGGACGAAAAATGGGATGTAAATGGCTATTCAGATCTACACCAAATGTAGATAAAGCATTTTTAAACTATGTTTCGTTTCTAAATAGTGGTCTTTCACCAGGGCGATACTGACAGAATGCACGACTCCGGAAAGTGCTGCAAAGCATCCTGTAGTAATTATTCTTTCTGAAAATGATATTTTTCAAAGCCTTTGTAGAAGCCAAAAGTAATATGTTATTATTTAAGAATTTTATTTACTGACGTCTGACCTGCCTAATGAACAACAAAATTAGACAATTTCAAAAATCTCCAACAGAACAAGATCATTTTACTCTTCATAATAAACTTAAACAGATCACAGTTAAATGATTAATTAAAAACTATGTATTTTTTTAAAGGAACGCAAACATTTCCAGCTTTCAAATATCCTGACAATCTTTAAAGTCATTTCAATTCAACTTTTTTTTTTACTTTACATTTTTTACAATTTACGAAGTTTTTAAAGAAATTGTATTAATATACGTAAAAATTATACAGAGAGATTTAAGAAGGCGTATAAAAACTTAAAAAGTAGTTTCATTTTATACTAGCAGCAACAAAGCTTGCCGTTTAAAAGCAGCTTCGTTGATGCAAAATATATCAATATCCGAATTGATACTGTTCAACAACAAGATTGCTCTCCCCACCGGCAAGAACATTGGCACGTTGGTCCTGCAGGTTGGGAGATAAAGCTGTCTATGCTCTCAGTGATGAGATTCAGGAACATAGATGAATGCTCTCCATGAATAGCTGAGTTTTCAAACTATCCAAGAATCACTCTGAAGAAATGTGTCACAATATGCACATCTCTTCGGAATCGAAGATTCTGAGCATAATTAAGATTTAATATTTGACTTCTCCCTATTCCCATCACTATGGTTAAATTATTAGCTCATAAAAGTATATACGAACATAACCATAATATTCCATACTTTTATCAGTCTCAAAATTCTTTCAGTAAGAGCAATTCTGTGAATTATATTTCAGCACATTAATAACCCCATATATAAGATAAATAGACTAGAGCACACTTACAATACTCGTCTCAATTTGAATGGAGGATTAATGGTTCTTAAGCATACAAACAAATATGTACAAAAAACATTAAATCACATGATTCCTAGCTGTTTAAATATGTTACCCGCTGAATGAAAATAATAATAAAAAACTTATTAAACCTAAACAGTTAATAAATATATTGAAAACTTGGCTAGCTGAAAGTAGCTATTTGTATTAGATAATTAGGAAATATTATTTTATGTAGGATTTATTGTCCTCATTCATGTTTTAATTTTTTTTTAATATTTTTTTCTAGAAATATTTATGCTTTAAGTATGTTTTTATTTTATATATATATATATATTTTGTAACCTTAACTTAGACAAATTACAAATAAGTAGTTTATCGGGACTTTTGCTTTATATTTTTTGTAAAATGTCTTAAATTAATCAAACAAAAAGCGGAAATGGTTTACTATAATTAATGTTACTAATTTTATTAATGAGTTACTCGATTGAAAATAATACACTTATTGTTAATTTTTATTTATGTGTGTAAGTTGTCCATTATTACATTATTATTTTTCTATTTTTATTATTTGTCTATGCTTATCATAATTTTTTAGTATACCTATTACATACTGTCTATCCTGATGATGGAAGATTTGCTTCCAATACATCTAAATATTTATATATTGAAAAATGTAGTGTAAACAAGGTAGTCATTAAAAGCGAGGAAAATCGATTTCCACTTTACGTACTTCACAGAAGAGATAATTTTTGACGGCCTCCATGGTCGAGGGGTAAGGCTCTCGACTACGAATCGGAAGGTCGCGGGTTCAAATTAACTTTACACAATTTAATTCATTTAAACTAAAATGTAGTATATTTGCGCACGTTCCAAAGTGGAAAATACTCTCAGTATCGCCCTGGTGAAAGACCACCATTCAGAATTGAAACGTTGCTTGAAATCGCTTTTAGCCGTGTTCGGTGACCGGATCTGAATAGCCAGGTATTTCCCCACCTTCCTCTTCCCTTTCTCCTTCCCCTCCTCAATACCTTCAGCCTCACAACATTCCCCAATTGGGGATGCCATAGTCTCACTGGCTCCAGACGGTTGGGAGCAGTTGGAACTCTTGTGGGGTATTCATATAAAAAAACATAATTTTCAGTTATTTATTAAGTAAATCAGACGTTACCGAAAATATTATTAAATCATTTCAAACACCATAAAAATTAAAATTGGGTAAGGGTGAATAAAATCACGTGTCGTCGCAATGTGACCTTACCAAATTTGTAAAATGACTTTGATTGGCGAAACAGCTCTCACAATAATACAAACTAAAATACTTGCGGAACAACATTATTAAACATGATTTACTAAAAAAATATATGGATAACAGAAGTTTTTTTTTTTTATATTCAACTAAAGTGGAGTCCTAGAAAATAAGCCAGAACACAAAAAATATTAATACGCAATTTAATAACACACGTACCTAAAGGTACATAAATAACCTTAAAAACCTTGGGGTCGATATGATAATGAAAATATCGTCTAGAAATTTAAAAATCATTAGATGCTCGTTTCTTAAACGAAGATGACATATTCCATTTCGATATTACGTATTAAAAAAACTCACGTTGAAACAAGTTTGGCATACTTGAACGTTTACGGCGCACAGCTGGAGGTAAGCCACGATATTAATATTTTTTGTAGACAAGTATTTTTATTTTAGAAAACTTAGCCTGAAACGGAGCGGAAAACTCAAGCAAGGGTTGTTAGTTGCTCAAAGTGCATGACACCCCTCACCGTAGAAGGGTAGCGAAGAAGGTTGTGCCGTGAAGAGCGTGCTTAAATATACATTTGAGAAATTCAGAATTACCTTGATATTGTAAAAAATACTCAGGGAAAAGCGAGATTTAAAAAGGATTCAATATACCATACGATTAAGTTTTTTGGTAAACAATAAGTTTATATTTTTTACATATTTCTAAAAAGCTTTTACTTTGTGGCTTGCCATAATTATAATTTAATTACATACATTTTTTTTAAAACAACTTCAATTTAATATAATGTTCGACCAGTTTCGAAACTATCGTTCCTTTATCAGGACTATATTAAATTTAACATAAGATACAAAATAAAGACAGACCTGCATGAATATCAAGGCGTTGGAGTAGGAGGCGACCAAATGGGCAGGAGTAATCAGGGATTTTAAGAGAAACCGTGCGGCCCAATGGAAAAAATATTTAGAACAGGATACGACATATTTACCTGGTTATTCAATATACTAGAATTAAAATTTATGGATTTTCTAGTTTCAAGTGCTTCTAAATTACAAAATTTGTATATTTATTATTGCGGTAACGAATTTGAAAAGCTGTATTTTTTTTAAAATACGATCTGTAGAAATGAGATTATTGTCAATCTCTGAAAAATTATTGTTATTGTTTTATTTTTTTATTTATTTAATTATTACGCCCATTACAGGCTTGTATATTGACATTTATAAATAATATTTAAAAGAAACATATGTATTATAATAGATAACATAAAAAAACAACACAATTTGACGCTTTTATCTAGAGTTAAATAGTTTTAAATGACCTATCTTTACTCGATATAACTGTACCAATGTGTGTTTATACTGTAACATTGATATAAAATATGTCAACAACATCGAAGTATTTGTTCCCTATATGTTGAATCCGTCGCATAGTGGAATAATATTGCGACGCTGAAGTTGAATTGTCACAATAAAATGATAGGTACTCTCCTGTCCTACCAGGTACGTGAACAGCAATCAAATATAACAGTTCAGGGGTATAAAACATTGAATGAAAAATCTTAAATAAACATGTTAAATCGCAAATAATACTACGTTCAGAAAATGATTCTACATTCAATGAATAAAGTTGATAATCAGAGTCTATTCATGCCCAGTCTAAAATTTACGTGTCTTAAAAATTTACGTTGGATTCTTTCAATAGAGTGTGTAAGAACTTCATAATTCGTAGAACAAACTATGGAATTGTATTCGTATCTCCTCACTAGTGACACATACAATGTTTTTATGGTATTTATATTACCGAAGTCACTAGATACTATTAAAATAAGGTCCTAATTTTTTTTTTCATACATCGTAAGTGTTGATTGATTCTAATATAAAACATTACGGGATGTTTTATCTGTGGAGAACGAAGCGCAGTCATTCCAACACAATTTGTAAATGTATGATTGGCTTAATTTATGATCGATATCTTTAATTTTTTTTTAGTATTTTACCTATGGTATTATCAGTGTATGATGCGGGTTTAATGTGGGAAGTTTTAGATTTAGTGTAGGCTACCGTTTAGATCACAATTGAACAGGAAGATTTTTTTTTCCCAAAATATAATAAGATAAGAAGATAAGTATAATTAATTTTATATTTAGGATATAATGTGTATTATGTTTATGTCGAAAGTGTTAGAAACGAGTTTTCGTAACTACCTCGAAATCAACAGAAATTTTCAGAGCAGGTTTGGCAACTTTAAAAATAGCCCGATTCAAATGTTCACACTTAAATACCAGGATATTTCGTTTTTTTTCTAAAGTTAGTTCTCATTGTTAAAATAATGTTCAAAATTTAAATATTTCAAAGCCCTTCGAAATGCTCTAAATCTATTCCTTATTAGAAATATTTTGGACTGCCTACATCTTCATGCTGACATTAATAGAATTTCTGAATGGAATCTACGAAATCAGCTTCATTTAAAAATCTTAAAATGTGCAGTCTTTCACCAGAGCATTTAATCTCACCTACCACAGATACACTATGCTTGATGATAATCTCAAGCGTGTTTCTACTATAAAAGATCTTGGAAGTGTGTATAAAAGTAAACTTGCATTTCGTGTTCACATCAAGGGGGTATACCAATTTGCATTAAAAATGTATGGATTTGTCATCCTAACCATCAGGATTTTTCGGCATACCCGTAGTAGGCTGGAGAGTATTTCAGCTATTTTGAATCCACATGACGTGGGAGCTTCCTCATTTTCAGGGTTCAGAAAAAGTATTAAAGATTTTTCTATATGAAGAAATACGGCGACTGTTCGTGGCTTTATCGAACTAACTTTCTTCTGGGTATGCTCGGATTTCACTCCTTGCACGTCAGAATAGAGGGGTACACCGCTATCCATCAGCTGCGATGCTGTATAGAGAATTAGCTGTTTTGGAGCGCGTAAGTCTCTATGTACCTGATGACTATCATAGATTATTTTATCTTCCTGGCTGTAGGACCAACCTGCCAATGGTTCTTGGGATGGGGAGGAGTATATTTCTCCTCAATAAAATTTGATAAGATATCGACATATTTTGCGTCAGTGAGGAGAGATTCAAAAGGAAAATCCTATTGATTCTTGAAAAAATCTTTCCTTATTGCCGCGATCTTCACCACTGACTGATTTTTAGGATTGGTTAATATTATCTTCTTAAAATGCAGTTTGGTTATTGTCTTTTGAAACCTTATCCATTTTAATAATTAACCGTAAAAAGTAACACATACTACTAAGGAATCTGCGTTCTACTACTCGAATATTCCATCTAGTCTCACAAATATCATAAAATAATGTAAGTTTGTGAAAAAAATTGTTTTAATAATAAAAAAACCTCTCCAAGGCAAGTAGACACTAAAATAAATAATCATGAAAAATCTGTTCAGATCCATTAAAAAATTAATCTTCCATGAAAAATAATCAGATCCTTAATCCAGGCAGTGGATTGTTTTCTGCTGCCCCGAAGTAAAACCAAAGAACTAGGAATTGATGAGGTGTTTTTTTATTCTTTTCTGACAACGAAGATGATGGATCGGTCTTAATTTCGTTGAAAATTTCCGTCGAATTATCAATTTTGATGAATAATGAAAAATGATTTGCTTTAAATACGTAAAATTTAAAAAAAAAACTAATTTTCCGATACCTACTGATTCTTCTTATGTTTTACAGTTTTGTGAGAACGGTGGCTCAAAAAAACCTCTATTAAAAAAAATTACTCTCCAAATTAACAGTTTATCAAATCTGGACAGGATGAGGCAGAGAAGATACAAGATCACATTGTTTCAATAATACGAGTCCTAATCAGAGCTAAAAAGGTATTCTTTTCTCCTCCTCATTTTCTTCCCATTTCCGACTTCCTTCAGTCTCAAAAATTTTCCTAATAGACATTCCACATTTCTACTGGCTCCGGGCAGTTGGGACTCTGGTGCGGTATACCTTTAAAAACATATGTATTCTGCGAAACGGAAGATATTAGAAATCAAAACATTGATTTTATAGATACGTACACGGCCTTGCTCGGGATTATTAATTTTTTTGGAATCAAATTATAAAGTTTGGGTGCCATAATTGATTTGACAGCAAAAACAACTATTTATAATTAAATAAACAAATGAAACATTCATTTTAATGTTTATTTCATTCGGAACATGTTTTTTCAAAATATATCTACATAATAAAGTTCTTAAGAAGGTACCTACTTGTGTTTTTCATTTTGAAAATATTCTGCTCGAACAAACCTTCTGTTTTGAAATATTTAATCTGTGGTTAACCAGAGTGGTGCATATATGGGCTAACCTCAATACAACACGGCGGGTTAAATGTTTTTCATACTAATTTTAAGACGTTGTAGCAACAGTTTTGCATATTGAATTTCATTCAAACTACTCTCTAAACCTTTCCGGCACTAATAAGAACATCCTGTGCTATTTTCAGCGAAACTCAGTAATTTTCGAGAAAAATATTCGTATTTATATATGAAGATTGAAAATAACATGAAAATATGGAATAGAAAAAGACACAGAAATAAAGTAAGATACGGTCGCGACTGAGACTCGATCTCAGAACCTCTGGTCTATCCGGGACTTGGGTCTATACGAACTAAGCTCCCGAGACCTTTTTGAATTCCAATATTTCTATAAATATCATACTTCCCTCGAGAATTATTGATATTATTTTTTTATTACTTCCCATATCTTCGTAAGAATATTAAAATTCGAATTAACTTAAAAAGATTTACACTTCATTCTAATATTAATAATTGAAAATAACGTCACTAACTCTCAATGAGAGTGGGGGGTACTTATCTTCTCCCACTTAATTTTGCCTCTAGACATTCCCCAAAATTGAGGTATCATAGATTAACTCTTATACTAGCCGCGCACTATATAGCCAGGCTGCGGCAGCCAATGTATTCATTAGTAGTTTTTTTTTTTTTTGAATTGTCACTTTACATGTTGCATTTATTATTATTATTATTTTTAAATTATTTATTAAGTTAAAAGAAACACATAATTATTTCACTTTCTTAACTTAACTACATACATATTATATTAATTAACTACATACGTAATATATTAATCAACTACATACGTATTACATTAATTAACTAATTACATACATATTATGTTAATTAACTAAATACATACATATTATGTTAATTAATTAACTCCATACGTATTACATTAATTAACTAATTACATACATATTATGTTAATTAACTAAATACATACATATTATGTTAATTAACTAAATACATACATATTATGTTAATTAACTAAATACATACATATTATGTTAATTAACTAAAAACAAACATATTATGTTAATTAACTAAATACATGCATATTATTCTTAACCTATTTTAATACATACTTATATTGTACATCATATTCCATAATATTCCATTATACTAAATTAAAACAGTGGATACGTTACATAGGATCTGAAATAGAAAATATAAATAACACCGAAACCACTCAACTGCACCTAAAACACCTTAGAATTATATGTTTTTTTTCATCAACCACATCAATTTAATATAAAGTAATTTAATATTTTGTAAATGAAATCCTCTCTTGAAATGCTTTCATTTGTTAAATATTTATTAATTGATAAACTAAAGTTTTTAATACAAGATTTTTGTGCATAGGGCAAAGGGTAACAATTATTTTTATAAACAATAATTATTAGCCTGAAACACACATCCAAATTGAAAAAACCTTCCGAGAAAAGAAAAATGTCGCTGACAGGACTCGAACCTGCACCCTTCTGATTGCCGGTCAGATGCTCTACCGTTGAGCTACGTCGGCTTAACGCAAGCCCGCCAAGGTTTTTTTTAATTTGGATGAGTGTTTCAGGCTAATAATTATTGTTTATAAAAATAAGTGTTACCCTTTGCGCTATGCACAAAAATCTTATTTTAAAAACTTTAGTTTATCAATTAATTATTAAATTAGTTAGAAAGCATTGGTATTAATTATTCGAATGTCGCTTTTAATAATTAAATATCGATATGATGGAAGCGAATCGAAGGAATGATTATTTACATCACTTTATTTGTTATATACTTTTGCCGACCGGGTTTCGGTACTAATGTAGCTTCTTAAGGGCAGTATTTTACTAAACTATGAACTAAAATACACATTTGAATACACATCTTAAGTACATGTCTCAATAATAACAGGTATTCGGAATTTGCCAACCATCTCTTACATATTCAATAAAAATACAGACACTAGTTTACTGCATAAAAATGGAATATGTATTAGACTAGATAACTTAGAAGCCTTAGAATTAAGGATAGCCAAAAACACGAATAGTGGACGCATTAATAATCAAATAAATTTAAATAAAACACCGATTCTTAAAATATTCCCAATAAACAAAATACACGGCCTTCCCGGTCCGATTCCTGCTCCCCCCTACCTTTGGCCCTTCACTCGCCCGTTTTTATCAATCTATAACACATATTTAACCTTGTTCATTTTTCAGTAGTATACTGCCCCGAAGAAGCTACAGAAGTAGCAAAACCCGGTAGGTAAACAAATAAAAGTGACGTAAACAAAGTTAGTGTTTTATTTTTTTTAAATTACAATATCAAATCACTAAGTTACCGTTTCATATGAAAATACTTATTTTTTTAAAGCATAGAGGCTGTCATTAGGAGTTAAGGGACTATATTTAAATCTAAATCCAGAATTCTGATGAAGAAAAATAAGATGCATGAAGTTGTTTAAGAAAAATATGAAGCCTTCAACGTAGCATTACTTATTGGTATATAAAAACATAATCCCCATTGCCGATACGGTAATAAAATCCACTTTTGCATACAAATGCCTCTCGCAAATATCCCCGAATAAACCGATACGTATTGATAACTGTGCCGTTCGCGTAAGAAATAGCTAAACTCTTCTGATATAACGGCCTACCGTGGCTGTGGGATAGGTGGGAGGTTCTTATTCAAATAGAACCTTCGTGGCATTGCCAGCCGTTATGTGAGATGGGCCCTCTGCCGTGGGATAGTGGTTGATGACAGATGAACCTTATAGGTAACATTTTAAAAATCACTTGAAATCGGCTGTTGTTATTGTAATATCTTAGTTTCGATCGATTCACGTGGATGACACTCTTAGAAAAACAGTTTAGGAGTGATACATGAAAGCCTCTCAAGGTCAGATTATTATCATTGTATAGAAAGGAGCTTAGCTTCTTGGCTCTCCAAATCCATTTTGCGTTCATTCCGTGTATCATGTTATTTGTTAATAAATAATCAAATAATGTTCGGATCGGAGTTTTATTATCAGGATATAAACATACAACAGATTTTTCCTACCTTAAACTATACTAACGTAATCCATATGTAAGACGTTACATAGCAAAACTTTAAAAATAATCATTAATTTAATTCTTATTCGCATTTTATTTAAAATTTCACGTATTGCGTTGCTTTAAAGTTAAACCTTATATTGCGTTTGATAGCAACCTCTGGTGCAGTCTCAAATGCAAAAAACTGCACAAATTGATTTACACTGTTTTATTTAATCGTTGAAGAAGATATTATTAACAAATCCTAGATGAAACATGAAACCGAAAAAAACACAGAAAACAGAAAGGTATCAGTCGAATCTGGGAATCTAACCCAGGACCTCTGTCTTGCCGAGACAATCGCTCTACCAACTGAGCTAATGAGACCAGTTTGCTTTTCTCCTTCTTCATAGATATCATACCTCAACATCAAGACTTTTCAATACTATCTTTAATTAAATTCTTTATTATTGGCGGTTGTCTCGGTAAGACAGGGGTCTTGGGCTCGATTCTCAGATGCGACTGATACCTTTTTATTTTCTACGTTTTTTTTTCGGTTTCGTGTTTCATTTAGGATTGTATAATATTGTCTTCTTCAATTATTAAATATTACACAAAGGTTTATAAGCCTCAATAAGTTAATAAAATAAATCGAATTAACTATTTTAACTGACATTCAAAAATTTTGTTAACTTACAAAGTACTAAAATGTATTAATAATATTATGTAAGTAACCTAGTTAAACAAATTTCAAGTCATAAATAAAAACAATATTAGAAAGCAGGGGGACTCACTCCTGACATAGATGCTATATATACCATAAATTTAGTTTTTTGTGCCAGTCTAACAAACGATGCTCGTAATAGGATGTAACCGGTTTGGTCGAAAATAAATAAGTGGAAAAAAGTAAAAAAGATTTTTTTATAAAAAAAAAACATTATAATGGAATTCCACCATGTTTCAGACAGTTTCAAAATTAGATATAATAAATCTGTTCATAGATAATGTAATAAATTAATCTTGTCCCGTCTGTACTGTACTGTTCTCCACCGAGCGATGCTGTTAGATATGAATAGGCCTTGAGAGTTTAGGAATTTTTTTGTTATCGAATGATGACAAGTAATCAAAAAAATACTTTTTTCACGAAGCGCAGTCTATTTTGTATCTGGCTCGTTCTTTATCAGAGCATGGCGGTATCTTAATAGTCACGTACACTCTTCATTTTTATTCATCGTTTATCCCTCCTTAACTTCGTTCTTCTCCCATCAGCTTCGAGGTGGCTGCCGCACACCGCCTCCCGACGAGTGCCTCCAACTGCGGGAAATTCTTCATAAATATTCAATCGCGAGCAACTCCATCTTTTCCGCTTTATATTACTCCGCCATAAGTTGTCGGGGCTTTGCAGGTGTTAAAAGAAATTCGGGCTTTTATTTGAATAACCCATCTGCGTCATGAGGTTAGTCAGTAGTCACAGCGAGTGTTATCGCACATTTTTTTTATTAAATGGTAAGCGTAACAGAAAAAATAATCTATCGCATGGAATCATTCGGAGCACTCATATTCTTACGTACTTTAAAACATTTACTACTACGTTAAATATAAGTCAAATGTGACAAATGTACGGAGAAACATTTTAAAGACCGCACGTTTAAATGTATTCGTACACATCGATAACGATTCAAATTGATTCGAAATAGTAGTAACCATATTTCTTAATAAACCAAATTCTTCGAATTATATTCCGCTTAAATAAACACACTGATTAAAAATATCGGTAATGCTCTCATATTAACCTTTCCCTTACGGTGCAAAAATAAAAAAAGCACGTTCCGGTGTTGGGTAGTCAATACGCGATCAAAAATTAGCGATTTTTAATCGGAAAAATAAGAACATTCATAGCTAATCCGTAGATCTGAATGAGATTCGTAGATAGTGTCGCGCTTTCCGCACACTCTTCACGTATCGCCGAGAATCAAGTTCGAGGTACTCACAGCGCTATTTATACTCAAACTTGTTTCCGACGTTCACAAAATACCTCCGATGTACCCGATAAATTATGAGTATTATTAAGGGTCCAGTATAAGACCGCGTATTCACCGCCGTTAGGAATTTTAGGCCTCAAACTTAAAACCACGGACCACCGCGATCCGGCAGCAGGATTGGGGAAATGTGGATAATGTAGACCACGGCGGATTAAAAAAATGTTCAGCGTATTGATGCAATACGAAACAAAAAACATTTGCTGTATATTTTTTTCGTTTATTCGCTGTATAAAAATAAATAAATAGAAGCTTGACAGACTTAACTTAGCATCTGTTGGTAATAGGATAGGGTAACTGATGAGAATATGTTTTTTTAAATTTATATATAGTATATTAATTATTGTCAGTAGCCATACAAAGGGCCTCCCTTTTACAAAAGATTTGTTTTGTTACTATTTACATATTTATTTCTTCACAGCATAATCTTTTTTTTTAGCTTCGGAAATATTATAGAAATGGGTAACGTGGACCAACTGCTCAGAAATACTTATAAGCACAGTTTTTTGACACAGGGAATTATTTTCACGGATTTTGAATCAAGGAATCCGTTTTTCGATTGTCCACTAGGGGATTCAAGGTGGTTGAAATGAATTGGATGCTTTTTTATATGGCTATTCTATTAGTGGCTTTGGTTTTTATTAATGGTTAAGTAATTCTACTATTACATTTGAATTGGGAACCAAGATGGAGGATGTGAATTAGATCCCGTTTATTAATCGGGAATAAGAATTATTTGTCTTTTGATAATTTTTGGGATTTAGAAACGCCCTTCAATATTGTATACTAAACAGCAGTAAAAATATAACATAGGTAGATAACGATGATTTACAACCCACTCCAGACGCACACAATAAGCTTGAATACAATTCACCAAGTCAATGAAGGCAATAAGAAAAACTGATATTTTGCCGGTGAATAATACCTATAACAGGGAGTATTTTCACAAAAGTCTCCTATCTTCCCCTTGCCCCTCCCCCAAGCAAAGTAGACCAAATATGCTATAATTTGAAATCAAATACGTTTCTAACGACTTAATAATGTCCGAGATACAGCGGTTCTAAATTATTAAAAAAATTTGTAAGTTGTTATTTTTCGCTATTTTTTAGTGTTTTTGTCAATTTTGACAGTGAAGGAGTAATTTTTCGGTAAAGGTTAATCTATTGTTTTTAAAGTAGACTAAAGATGGTACAATTTGAAAACAAATTGGTCTCCAAGGACCTAATATCGTCCGAAATACAGGTGTTCTAAATAAAGAAAAACATTCTATGTTATTATGATAACATAGAATATTTTTCTTCATTTCAAATTGTAGAATCTTTAGCCTACTTTAAAAAATATTAATTAACCTTCACCGAAAAATTACCCCTTCACTGTCAAAATTGGTTAAACACAAAAAAAAATAGCGAGAAATAAAAAAAACAAACTTCGCTATTTATTATCATTCTTCGCATTTGATTTCAGTTCACTTCCAAACACTTTAATTCCGATTTTGAACCAAATCGGTAGAGAACTCAAAATTAAAAATGACCATCGAAATTACTCAGGTTGACATTAAATTTGACTTCAGCACCCCCCTAACATGACTTACGCCGCTTTCTAACCAAATCGGTGTGAATATCTAGAAATTCAAAATAGCCGCTAAAACTATGGATTTTGATAGGCACAGATCGGCATACTTATATATGCAGTCAGGGGCGTCAAGATTGTAAATTATATGGGCACAAAAAATGTTAAGATTTTAAAAATAATTCGTTCATTCATTAGTTTTGCTGTTGACCGCCTGCAAAGATCTAATCTTGTAGATCTGTACCACGTCCGTCAGTTTTTTTCCAGTGCGCAGGTCTTTTATATTGTGCCGTATAATAAATTAATCACTTTTTGGACCATCTTAAAGAACGTTGCAAAGAAATGTGATTATAACAAAAAAAATCGAAAATACGTAATTCCTACATTCCGGTGGCAGTTTAACACCTCTCTTCCCAGCTATTCGTCATAAAACAGACAGAAATATCGAATTTCAAATCGACGTCCGCTCGCTCTGAAGGACTTCTCACAACTGATTTACTCCGGCGAAATAAATCGTTTTATCAACAATCGCGCGGGCCAGAAATTGTCATACGTTTTTTGTATGACGGAACTGAATTTAAAAATTCCTGAACTTTGAGGGAATTACAGTGAAAATCTAGATTTACTGAATTATTTTTAATAAACGCTTTTGGTTCTTGATCTTATTTACTCTGAGATTGTGGAAGGATTTTGATTAAATATGTTTGTAATGGGTGCAGTTAACATAACGGTGAAGGCACTGTCGAGCGTTTTACTTAAAATTACTGTAGGTATTTCATATATAATATAAAAGGTTACAGTTTAAGAATTTACGTCACTGAAAACCTTAGACACTTTCGTAAATTTCTGTTAAGAATTTGCAGATAAATTATGTGTTGTATTGCTTACGTTAGCATACTGCGAAGTGACGTTTAGCGCCTTATTTGAGTCTTCCCCCTTAATATTATTTTTTAAATCAATGCGCAAATATATCATGGAGGAATACCTGAAATCTAAACCATGTATTTATTATATTTATTGAGATATTGATGATTATTAAAAGCAACGTGTAGAAGATACCCACCATAGGGAAGGGAGGGTTAAACATGCCACAAATATTCCATTTTCTTTACTATGTTTAAGATTTATAACGCCTAGATAAAATCAATAAATAAAACACTGTTTTACGTAATATATCAATGTGCATGAAAAGAAAAGTTTAAAAAATGCAATATTTGTGCAAAACAGAAAAATAATAAAAATAATCTACGCTGTCCGACTGTATACTTATGGGAGAGCCGTAAGACAATCTCATGTTAAATATTTTAATATTCCAACTTTTAAAACCTCTTGGATAAAGAAGTTTTAAGTACAATGCTATTTAGCTATTCAATTCCCTACCTAGTGACATCAGAAATAGGCAAAACAAATGTTCCTTTAAAAGTAAGATCATTGATCGCCTCCAATAAACCTGTCAGTTTCTAAATTATTTTATACATTTTAATTAGAATGCTTATATATGAATGTTATCTATTAATCTATTTGTCATCTAAATATCCTAGCTGAACAACCACCCCTATAAATTGCCATCTCAACACGGGTGTTTCACACCTAGTGAGATCGGCAATACGTCAGCCGATAACAAATGTTCATATACGAGTATGTAATAAATTAAATAAAATATTAAACATTACCGATAATCTCAATCGGATTCCAAATACCAAGAAACTTTCAATTTTACGTCACATGAAATTTTGAAAGAACGGTAAATATTTAGGTCTATAATTTATATAATTTCTTTAAAAGTTTGGTACTCACTTTGTAGCGTCATTATTAATAAATGAATTAAAAAATATTCTTTGTATTCACTGCTTTATTAATATAAATATATATCTACATTAAGGTGGTCCAGGCCTATATAGTAAAAAAAAAAAATCAAATATAGGTGTAGCCGTACCCTTGATTTGTTACACCTACCATTCCTATGATGTGTTAAAAATTTCAGCCCCTTATCTTGTATACAAGGGGGTGCTCATCGAATTATAAGTTTTTGATAAAATTTCAGGATTTTAAATAAAACACGTAATTTAAGTTTTATTAATATTACAAGTATTTTAATCAAATAAGTATACAAATTATTTAAATATGAATAAAATTTTGTAACAAAGTAATACTTAACATAATATTAGTCGCAATCTTTCAAAACTATGTTTGTTAACTCCTTTTGGATGTTTCAGTGGAAACGATTTTTCTGTTTTGTTCAACGATGTGAAGTAAAAATTGCTTTTCTTCCTCAGTCTTAGTGAGTAACGTGTTGTAATCTTCAAACAGTTTAACTCCTCTCTCCGCTGTATCATTAACAACACGCAAATTTGTGACGCAGCTTTTGCCTTGAAGGTAATCAACATTGTCATTCCAAGTCTCAGGAGGTAATTGCAAGAAAGAGTCCTTGATTTCAAGAACTAAGAGTGTTTTCAACGTTCTTTGTGTTGCAAAAGCATCTAATGTAACCTCTGAGGAAAGCTTAGCAGAGTCACCTCGTACTGAACGATTACCGACATCAGAATTTATTTTTTGAACAATGGCCTGTTTCTCAGCATCAGACAGCTTGTCAGAAAACAAGGCAAATGCAAGTAGTTCATCTGACAAATACCATAAGTGACGCTCTAAGACATCCCTAGCTGCTATACTGATTTCAGAATCAATGGATTCGTACAATTTTAAGCTCTTCCAAAGTAGTAAGTCATTTACTGGCGCATCTGCTGCCAAAGGCGCTTCGATCCAAACTTTGGTGTAGATGAGCACACCAAAACTAACATATCGAACAATTTGTTTTTCTTCTCTCTTGGTTAGTTTAAATGCTTGTAAATTATTTCTAAAGAGAAAAATCTTCAAAGCATACAGCAATTTCGCCATCCAACGAGCATGATGAATCGGACCTGGAGCGCGCCAATGTATCTTCGTAGGAGGTTTGTTCAAAACAATCATGGTGAGCTTTATTAGCTCTTCGTAATCATCACGAACTTGATTATCTCTAGATAGAGCGGTTGTAAGACTCTCAAGAGTATTTTCAGCGAACTGTTCTGCGTTCTTATCGAGGTCAAGACAATCATAGTCCTCCTTCGGTAATGTTTCCCAAATATCGCTGAATCTTTTGAAAATTGGGATTTGAGGAGAGCTTGATGGCCCAAAACAAAGAGTAAATATTTTTGAAAGCATTATTTCAAATATGTGATGACGACAAGCAAGCCACAAAAGATCACATCCTGTCTTTCCTTCTAAAAGAGTGCAAGCTCCTTTTTGGCACCGGTGTTAGAAGCAGTAGTGTCAAAACTCATAGCCCGGACTTTGTTTGTGACATTCCACTGTTGCATTGTGTCAAAAACAGCATCAGATACTTGTTCCCCCGTTCCTGCAGTAAGTTTAGGTACTCCTAATAGTTTTTCACAACCATTACCAGAGACAAGAATCGGAAGGCGCTCTACTTTCTTATTGCCAGTTATATCGGTCATCAGTTTGCCGTCCCAATGAATTACTAATGGAGAGTCAATATCAAATTTTTCTTTTATATTGGAGTTGTATTCGGATAATGCATGATACTTGTAAGGTTTTTCCCAAACAATATTGAAGTAAAGCTACAAGCCCGAGGTAATTATGCCTACTGGAAAAAACCAAAATAATTAGAAATTAGACAGCCAAAGACCACTTAGTAACAATTGTAAGAAAACCCACATATTCGAATAAAATCCTTGTAGACCACCCCTCTTACCCTCCCCCATATTTGTGTATATAAGCCTGAAGATGGTCTTGACAGGCTGAACCTGGTTACAGTCAAATAAAATTAAGTGGAAAAAAGTTTTATATTAGTTTTATTATAATATATTAAAAAGTACAAATTAAGCATTTTACACAAAAATTTCAAAAACAACACTCGATTGAGCACCTCTTTTTACTTGAGCCATCTCGCTGAAATTTTACTATGTTATTACTATGAATACATGTAACAAATTCACGGAGCGGTCAGATGAAAAATAATAAAAAAAATTTTTTGGACCACCCTAATCTACATGTTTCGAAAGCGATGCTTTCTTAATCAGGAATATATAGAATACTAAAAATAAGTATGTCAAGTGATAAAAATAGAACATAATAATGTAAGAATAGTCAAATTATAAACAAAAACAAAAAATATTGAAATACGTAAGTAATTGATGAAAAATGCTAATTGATAAAAAAATTATTATAAATCATTGAGTAACAAATTTATATTAGAAATTATTTTTATTATTAATATTAACATAAAAATAAATTCAAGAGATAGATAGCTATGTAAAAAAAAATGTTTGCTTATTTAATAAATTTAATTCACTAATTTCTTTAATTTCTAAAATTAAAAATGTATCTAATTTTAAACTGGTTGTATTTGTATGTAAAATTTATAAACCTTTATTTATATCAAAAGAATTATATTAATATTAATAATTTTTTTTTTTTAAATATAATAATTCTACTTTAATCAATTTTTGTTTATAGTTTGTCTATTTTCACATCATTGTGTTCTATTTTTATCATTTGTCTAAATTTGACATTATTATTTGTATTATTCTATATATTCCTGATGAAGAAAACATTGCTTTCGAAACATGTAGAAATGTGTATATATTAATGAAGTGGTGAATACAAAGTTTTTTTTAAATAAATTTATAATAATATTACTATTAAAAATCCCTTCTTTCAAATCTACTTCTCATTCCTTTTTTTTAATATGAAATATATTTATTACACAATTAAACACAAATTTAAATCTGTTAAGATTTTTCAGCAGTGTGTAATACCGGTTAGTATGTGTAATTTAAATAGCTGTAATTCATTCCAAGTATATTTTCGTCCATACGTAATTTTGTCCGTCTGTAATTCTGTCACCGTAATTAATATTAATACGTGAAATTTGCGCCTGTGTAATTTCATTATGTAACCATAATTAAGTACTTAAATCAATGTCATAAAGTACAAATTATTCTCATGAATGTTATGTCGTTTTATTAATTTATTTATTGAATTATGTACGCCCTATATGGGGTTTTACATATTTAGTTAGTTACAATAGTCACACAGGTGCAAAACACATCACAGTAGTTATATAGATAAAATAGATAGCCTTCATGAAATACAACAACTAAATAATTCATTTGTCTAACGAAAAAATACAAGAATAAGATAGCGTAAGTACCATTCCAACTAATTAGCTGCAGAGGCGAATATTCAAAACATATCTCACATTTAATGATACTTATACTCTAGACATATATCTTAATCATTGTAGAGGATGTATGCAATAATCGTCTGTCTTTATTTGTATTCCGAGTAGTTGAACATATCTACTATCTCTGAAAAGGTATTATCTTCTGCGTGAAATCTAGGTATAAAAGAATTTTTAAATGATCGAGTACTGAAATTATTGATACAAATGAATAAAATTTTAGATCAGGTAGTTCCAGTTGGACTCTTAAATTTAATTATGGTCACTGTTGTGGAAAATCAGGTTTTTACAATAAAACATTTAAAAATAATTGTGTGCTTATATAATATTAAAAAGCGTTTAGTGAGTGACTTGTCATAATCGTAATATAAATGTGTATTGAACCACTTTAATTTAATATGTATAATAATCTAGACCGATTTCAGAAGTACCCTTCCCCCGTCTGGAATATATTAAAACTAAACTACGATATAAAATAATAATAGATATTCATGAATATTTGGTGTTGGAGTGGGAGCCGAAGAAAGGGGAAGGGGTAAGTAGGTTTTTTTTGGGATAACAAAGCGATTCATTGGAAAAATATCTAGAAGAAGAATATTACGATAACCTTACTTGGTTATTTTTAATATGCTGGAATTACTATTTAGGGATTTTAGAATATTCAGTTATTCTAAAAAATCTAGTTTTTTTTCCTTTATTATTTAAGAATTTGAACTCTTTATTAAAAAATATGATCGGTAATTTTGTAATTGCTTATATTAGAAATCATTTTCGTTAAACACCCACATTTTATATATCGAACCACTTACTTCTGCAATGTCAATATCACCGCAGTCTAGACACAGCCTTAAAACAATATTTTCACAAAGGCTTCTGGGAATAATTAAGTCACCTCTCCCATAAATAAGTAGCACCAGTGAAAATATTTTTTTTTCACTTAATATTTATTAATTTAAAAGAAATAAATAATTATTTCGCTTTCTTAACTTAACTAAATACATATTATATTAATTAACTAAATACATTCATATTTTTCTTAACCTATTTTAATACTAATATTATATATCATATTACTTAATACTACATTACATTATTTACATATCTTATATATTATTAAAATATTACATAGTATTCCTACCTTAAATATAATAACTATCTTATTTTTTATTTTTGCATATTATAATTTATTATTTTGCTCACTAACTTGAGATCGAACAGTTTTTTTTTTAATTTTCTTACTCAATTCTTCGTTTTTAGGCTATCGGAAGGGAGATATTGCTGCTGAATACTTTAAAGGAGCCGTATAATTCTCACATGGTTATGCAAACTTTTTAACCAGTGTTTAGAGGAGGGTTTTACCCCATTAGATTGGAGAAGGGTTGTGATCATGCCTCAATATAAACGTTAAAGGTCACGTATGGAATGTGGAAATTATAGAACTATTAGCCTGCTAAGTTCAATTGGAAAGCCGTATGGTAGGATATTGATTGAAAGGGTACAAATGAAAACAATGGATAAAATATGGGATGTGCAAGGTGCATTTGCATTTGCAAGTGAAAGGGGGTGGATAGATAAAATTCTCTCGTTGCGTATACTCACAGAGACATTTCTGGCAAAAAACCAGAAACTTATGTGTGTTTTTGTAGATCTACGAAAAGCATAAAACCGAGTAGAGAAAAAAAAATTATAGAAGGTGTAGTCCAAGTATGGAGTGAATACGAATCGTATACAGACAATCGCATCTCTGTACGAGGGTAGCGTTGCATGTGTTAGGACAGACGGTGATTTACTCTGTGGTTTGACATCACAAATGGGTAATGTCACCGTGGTTATTCAATCAATTCGTGGATAATTGTATGCAAGAATTGAAAGAGGTGGGCTTGGGCGCGAAAATGAGTAACCTGCAAGTATGTTGCCTGTTGTATGATGATGATGCGGTGCTGATTGCTAATAGTATGGATGATCTACAGTCCCTCGTATCTAGGAAAAACGAAGTATGTATGAGGAATGAGCTAATGATGAACGTATGTAATCTAAAGTCATGGTGTTTGAAAGAGAGAGTACGAAAACAGTGTGCAATATAGTTGTGAATGATGAATACTTGGAGCAGGTCGATGAGTTTGTATATTTTTAAGTATGCTTAAGTATCTTGTAAGAGAGATGAAAAGACTGACAGGGATATTGAAAGAAGGGTGAATGCAGGAAACTCCATTAACAGAGGACTGAACGCAGTTGACGCACACAAAACGTTGTCCAACGAAGTCAGTCCACAATGGAGTGCTGATCCCAACCCTGATGTATGGCAATGAGGCATGAAACTTGCAGACTTAAGATGAAAGTAGACGGAATTCTGCATAAATGCGAATGTGTGGTAAAACCATGAATGATCGTGTGAAAAATGTTAAGATTCGTAAAAAAAATTAAGGCTCATATAAGCGTAATCAGTAAGATTAAGAAAGGGACACTAGATGCTTTTAGCGTGTAGGGTGAATGAACGAAGAAAGGAGTGTAAGAAGAATATATGACACGAATGTGAATTGAAGAAGCCGGGAACGCATGGCACGATCAGGTAAATCAAATACTTGAGTCGGACCATGTCAGAAGTCGGAATAACAGAAGAGAATGTATGTGACCATGTATGAATGTGAAGGAAGCAAGACCGAATTGTTTGGCGGTTCGTCCTCTCTGCTTTTCCCTGCGGAGAAATGGCGTGATGTTTAGTTAGTCGGGAATATCTGATTTTGAGCGCACAGGATACAAAATTAGAAACACTGCATCTCGCATGGTAACTATTTTTTCCCTTTTTTTAATTCATATAATATTTATTGGTAGGTCAGTAGCTAAAAAAAAGTTTTTAAGTTTGTAGAAAATAAATGTGTATTGCACTATGACTGCAGATGGGAAACAAAGAATCAACCGAAAAATACTTTCTTACACCAAAAAAAACCTACAAGTAGCAGCGTGAGAGCCTGTAGGAGGTGCGATCATTATTTTATCGTACTGGCAAGTTCTGATGAACGGCAACACTGACGCTCGCATAGCAGTGAACATTATCCCAAATGTCAGGGAGATAACCAAGAAACGGGTCATTTGTATCCGAGTGTTGATTGGCTTCAGAACATAGTTTCTACATTTAAAATACCCCCCGTGCTAACGTTTTAATAAATATGTCGTCTAGCTATTGAAGAATAAAGTCTACCTGTTTTAATTGGAATTGTATTAATTAAATTCCCGATCCATCCTTCATACATTTAGAAGTAACAGTTATACACCGTTAACCTCACAGCTTTAGACATCATCTAGTCCTAAAATCTAGTTGACTAACATGGATTTGTCATGGTTGACATAACTAACAACAAATCTGGTTTCGGGTCTTTAAGTAGACCAACACCGGGCTTTGTGGACAACGTCTTAGCCGACCTGAAGAGGCTGCAAAATAAGGATTGCCGGGAGTAAAAGGCAATGCATCATTGATAATGAAATATTATCAGTAACTACGCAACATCTCTTAAAAAACTGTGTGGCCATCGAAGGTTAGTCATAAAAAATTCTTGAAATGATAAATTCACTATACTCACCATATACCGATTTTACTCCAATTGGATTAAGCCCTTCCCCTTTCGTTGAGTAGAATAACCACAGGGACCCGTTTTCATTAACAAAGTGGTTAATTTGGGTACCAAAGTAAGCACCCATCAACTCTTTATTAATCGCCTCAGGTGTTTTACTAAAGCGGTGATAAAGGTCATTGCGCTACCAAATTACGTAATGGTAAATCATGAACCAATCAAGTTTCGTTAGAAATTGTATACTGTTTTTATTATTCTGAAACCAATGTCACTCCGGGGAATATTGGACTGTAGGGTATTTAGAGATCAAATTTAATTATTTATTAGCAATATGGTAAAATTTTGCTCGAATTGATTGACCTCACTATTAAATTTAGTTGGAAATAGTGGTCTGCTCGTTTTCAAGGGTGTTAAAATGTGGGTATTAATATTTGCTATGAATAAATGTATAGAGACAGAAAACCAGTCAACTATCTACAGACGTGTGCTGTAAAATTTTAAATGATTAAAAAAAATATAACTCATTTTTCAAAGTATTTTCTTCAGCAAATCAATTCATCATAACGTATTGAATCTAATTAAAACTTTTTTTTCTATTAGTTCTCTAATCGTGTTTCTCTTATATAATTAAGTTAGACGTAATTTCCTACATTAAGCACACCATTCCTAGGAGTACGTCGCTCGATAACTTTAATTTCAATTGAATATTCATTTTTGGGTAGGAATCAACATGATTTTTATCAGCAAACTGTAAGTCAATCAGCAGCATTATGTTTTGAAAACAATTGTAACACCTGAAATAATCGTAATCTATTATGAACAAATTATATGAATCTACAAATTTAATTATTAGCACGCGTTTTATATCTCTTTTAGACCTCCGATCCCCGATTTCAAACAAAAATATTGTATTTATATTTATCAATATTATTATAGAGCAACATTTGACATAATGTGTTTATTAAAGTAAAAAAATCGTGTTTCGTATGGTGTTTTATTTCGTGGATTGTAAAGTAGGTTTGAGAAGGTAATACTGTGAATAGAATATCGTCTAGTGAACATCTCACTAGGAAAATCAGTGCTGAGGTGTTCACGTGGATGTGTGAAATGTGGTACAAGTATTTATTTTATATGTATCGGTTAGTTATGTTACTGAATTCTCTAGAAATGAGATCTCCGAGACGAATGTATGGTAAAACCATGTATAGTGGTGTAAAAAATGTTAAGATTCGTAAAGAATGCAAGGCTTTACATCAAGCAAGTGAGCACAATGAGCAAGATTAAGAAAGGGACCCTTAGATGGTTCGGGCGTGTAGAGCGAATGAACGAAGAAAGAATTGTAAGGAGAATATATGACGCGAATGTGAATGAAAGAAGAAGCCGGGGACGTCTGAGGAAGATATGGCACGATCAAGTGAATCAAATACTTTAGTCGGGCCATGTTAGAAGTCGGAATATCAGAAGAGAATACATGTGAAGTTGTATGAAGCAAGAAGTGTATGCCATGATCGAGTTGTTTGGCGGTCCATCCTCTCTGCCTACCCCTGCGGAGAAACGGGGTGATGGTTAGTTAGTTCGTTCGTTATGTTATGTCTTACTCAGATGCAACTCACGCTCAGGTCAGCCAAGTCTGATGCATTGAACAGAATGGTTGAACCCTCTCGTACGAATGCTGCTAAATTTGAGAACAGAGCTTTCAATGTACTGGGTCCATATTCTTGGAATGATCTTCCGTTTGATTTGAGGTCAGAAAGCAATTTCGAAATTTTAAGAGAGTCTAAAAACATATCCATTTAAAAGGGGGTTTCATACAAAACTTTATTTAGAATTTGAAGCCAAAATACCCATCTAAACTGAATGATATGTATTTTTAATTACAGGTTTAGTGAATATCTAGTACTGATGATCATTAAATTTTTAAAAAAAATACTGGCGCTGTAGAAAAATTGATCTGTTAATTTCGCAATATAAATGTGTATTGTTGGGTGTAAAATTTTCAGAGAAATATGGTTATTTTAAGTTACAGTAATTAAAAATCTAATAACTAATTCTACCTCGAAGATTGAGGTAGCATCCAAATAATCTTAAAATGCACCTAATCGACAACCTTAGAGCAGGCGTACAAAAGTAAAAATATGTTTTGTTCACAGGTCCTACTGTCATTCCGTCCATATGTCTCGCCGGAGCCAATCCTAAAATCTGCAGCGAAATAATATATTTGGAGCATGTCATCATTGATAACCTAAATGATAAAAATGGCATAGAACGCCAAAGTAGAGTACTGAGCGTGCGAGCCAACATGCTCGCCAGGAGATTCAACAGGTGCAGTCCTCCGATAAAGAAGCAAATATTCAAGACATACTGCATTAGCTTTTATACTAGCAAACTATGGACAAGGTATACACAAAGCGTCATGAACACACTCCGATTACAATATAATTACGCTTACAGGGCGCTGTTCGGCCTCCCTTGGCGATGCAGCGCCTCACAGATGTTCGCAGAGGGAAGGGTGCACGGGTTTACTGCTTTGATGCGCCATAGAGTATCGGGGACGGGTCAGTGCTACTGGAGTTCGGAAAACACTCATGTCCATACCTTCGATCAGTGGCAACGCGTGCCCCTATACCATAGATGGAGAATTTCCCTCAAGACACCGTAGCATAAGTGCTAAATATGTTCACCTATTTATTTTTATTTTATTTTACTTTTTATTTTATTTAGCGTTATTTTTTTTTAATATTCTATTTCGACATCGAGCAATTTATTCAAATGTATTATTTTATATGGCAGACCGAGTATTGCACTCACTTCATCTGAAATAAACACAATATTATAATTATTATTTACCTGAGCGTAAAATGGTCAAATACCAATCATACAGAGTGCACGTTGTGTTTACGCTCGAAATACCAAAGCTTCATAGACTAAAAGGAAGATATTTACAATTCCCAAAAGGCCTGCCTCTAGTACTCGTGGCTTAACTACTCCCATTAATGTATATTTTTTAGTATTTCTTTTATTCGCCAAAAATCACTCAGATAAATGACGAATTTCTATCATTAATGAACCACTTCTAGGATGAAAGAATATGTTTTTTACTCTCGTCCACTATTGTCGATTCTCCGTTTAGTAGTTAAGAGATACATTATATCGTGAACCATTTCTGCAGGTAATAAAAGATAGACGAAAGTGAACGATAAAAAAAGATGTAATCTAGTTTATGGGCTACATTAGGGAGTAATTAATTAGAGACAGCTTAAAACCGCGCTGCCTCTGGGCCATTCGGGTGGCTTTTGTTAAACTACGTAACACTACACATCAAAATAATCATCTGGTTCAGTTAGGTACTTGATCGCTTCTCTGGATTCGTAAAGATTATTTTTATAATTTGAAGTTTTTTACAACGTGCAATACATGCGTACATCAGTGCAAAATTTTAACATGTCAAATACAAGAAAAATACATAGTAATGCTTACTTTATGAAATGATTTTAACACTAGACGACTAATCTCAGTTGTTTTGACTAACACTGTGTGCATTTTGTGCTCTATCTCTCTAACGTATGCGCTGATCGGGCTAGTTTTTCAAGCCAACTTAGTCGCTAATGAAATTCAATGTGTAAAACTGTTGCTATAAGGTTTTAAAATTATTCTGAAAAACATCGAATCCGCCATGTCCTATTGAGGTTAGCTCATAGACATACCACTCTCGTAAGCCACAGATAACATATTCTAAAGAATAAGGTTTGTATGGGTAGAATATTTTCAAATGGAAAACAGAAGTAGGTACCTACTTAAGAACTTTTTTTTTATTTAGATATATTTTGAAAACAAATGTTTGGAATGAATAAAATATTATGATTGTTTTTTGTTCAGAGATAGTAATAGTCATCACAAGGCATTACTTTCGCTGTCAAATTAATTATGGTACCCATATGACAAGCAAGAAATTTCAGCTTATTAACTTTATTCCAAAAAAAAAATAGTAAGGCCGGGTACGCATCAGCTTATTGCTGTATAAAAGAAGTTTATTTTCATTAATTTTCTTGAGATTTACGTCACCGCTAATTTTGACCTCGAACATTTATAATCTTAAAGTTAATATATATATTTTAAATAAATACTGCATAATGCAAACATTCTCTTTGTTTTTATTCTTTATATAAAGTTGTTAAAATAAAATAACAAACACTTATGACACCCTTGATAGTTTTTTTTAAATTTAATTAAAAATAATGAAAAATAATTTTAAAAAAAAACGGCATAAATAGAATGTTTTTTCTGGTTGAAATTAAAATGGGAGACATGCTTTATCCCCAATAATTTCACAATTTGTGAAACGACGCGATAATTCCAATATTCCTGGTAAACGGAACGTTATACACGCTCACATATGGCGCTAATTTAAATATTTAAAAATCACCACGCAAAGCTTTTAAAAATTGATTGAAAGACCTTCAAGAAACTTGTATCAATCAACTATCAAATTTTGTGAACAAAAAAAAAATTTTTAGGATTAATAGTAGCTTTAGTCAAATTGACGAATGATTGTTGTTTACGTATAAAACATATGATTAGTCTTCTGGAGTTAGGATATTGTAATCCTTTTTATTAAATGAATAGAGAAATACAACTACAAACACAAACGACGTATTTCTTAAAATGTCTTTAGCCGTGTTCAGTGACTATATCTGAATGGTAAGGTTTTTTCGCCGAACGTCATTTTTCACATTCCAACCTCCTTTCTACTTTCTGCAGCTACAAAACATTCCTTTAATAATAATTATTATTATTGGATTACTTCCATAAGGCCGTTTTCGTGGAAAAATCACATAAGGGACACTTCATAACTAATAACTTACAGCTAATATTTATGGCTGGTGGCTTACAACTAAGATTTATAACTATTAGTTACTTAAAACTATCAATAAGAGATTCTTTAGTGCCAAATACCCGCAATTAGTGAGATAATGGTATCTAGTTGAAAAAGCCGAAAATTAATTTAAAATTTTTAATGAAAATGATTTTTTTTTAAATTGGGCTGGCGTCAAACTCGTTGCCATTTTCACACAAATTTTCTCCCTTAGTGATATCTGTCACCTTCTGAATAATATTTGAACACATTTGTGAGTATAATGCCAGTCCTCGAGAGTTAATGTACTCGTATACGAGTATAGGATGCTCAAAATGTTAAATTACTCAATAACGTTTGATATATCGTACATCCAAAGAATCATTGAACCGACCATAAAGTTTCATAGTTAAAGAGAGAGATAACACAGCCTTTGATCTTTACTGCGAAGTTTTGAGATAAAATCATTCGATTCACGCGGTAGTATCTATTTCAGTTGAATTCAATAGAAGTTCCTAACATACAAATACCTTTGACACGTAATGTTCACAAACTTACATTATTAATAATAATAATAACAGTTAAATTATATAGCGCAGTTTTGTGAGGGCTCACCTTAAGTGAGCTTTCCACTAAATAACCTAAACAATATTCACAATTTTATTTTAGTTGTTTTTTTTACTAGTTGGACAAGCACCGTTAATAATATAATTTGTTTCATAGTTGAATATAAGTCGAAGATAAAATATTTTTTTTAGTGTTATAATTGGAAAAAGTAACAGATATACGTACCTTGGAAATATTTATAACACCTACAATAAATCCAAAAATCACAACAAACTCGACTCATTCTTGGTCCCATAAGTTATCAGCTTACCATTTAATGGTACATAGACTCATTAATATTCCCTTAGACCTTAGACAAATAAAGCGCATGGAAAAGAAAAGGAAACTATAAAGCCAATCGCGGTTAATAACGGCTATGAAGCAAATAATTTACAAAGACAACAAATATAAAAATAGAAATATTTTAATATATTTGATACATCATAATCAAAGTAAATAAACATGTTTGGAATTTCTCGTTCTAACTTCTGTAAATATAGCAAAAGTTGTAAAAATCTTATTTCAAATATAGCTTTCAGATTTAGACTTTACCAGCTTCAAAAGCTAAATAAATAGAAATCCTAAATATAATAATACTTGTATCTACGAATTAAAATTTTACTACACCAACCGTAACGCTAACGATTTTTTTACTAGAATCATTGATATTCGTTCCTATAGAAAAAAAACACACACTGATTCAACATTCGCGAAACATCAGATCTATTACAGAATAATCACTTCTCCCTTGCCAACAACGAGGAAAAATATTGACATGTAAAAAAAAACGGATTGTAGATTAAATTTACTGGAACAACTAGAGGTAGAAAAATACCAAATGATCAGAATATAAAGTTAATATATATTTTTTTAAATGTATATTCTCCGTTCCTTAGCATTTTCATGAAATATAAACAATATAATTCCTTAAAATAATTCAGGGATTTTCCAAATACATTATTTGCCTTAAAGGGGATCCATTTCGTAAAAAACGAAATCACGCACTCCTTGTGCGGTGGCGAAAAGGTTGAAATTCCCGCTTAACGTCGACCGAGTGTTTCGATTTACGTAAAAAAAAAATTACACCAAAATTCGTGTTTTTTATTTTATTTTTTAAGTTCAGACATAAGTATTGAAATATTTTTCGATTATATTCTAAAAAACATAATATGCCACAGTGAATAATATGAAAATATCAGAAAAGGGGTTTGTAAGTAGGAGATTTTGCACATTTCTAAGCTTATAAAAAGAATCACCAAAAAAATGCCCGTTTAAACAAAATGCTAAGGTGTGTTCTACTTGCAGTATTTAATGAAAAACGTTGCTTAAAATGACTTAAGCTACATTTAGTGACCAAATTTAAGGATGTCCTACAACAATGAATACAGGCAACTTCACCAACTTCCAAGGTTCTGCAGTGTCTTTGAAATGTCTACTCAAAGGAGGGTCCACTTATTCCCCTCCTTATTTTACCATCGACTAGCCAGCTTCTGGGGCAAGAGACGGAAGTCAACCAACGCCATTGTCATAACTGCATCCGAGTGGCTCAGCTGTCAACTCAGAGAGCGATGGATGCAGATGATGCAGTTACTACCCTGATAGACGATGTTTTCATATTTTTATTTGCTTATTTTACCTTTTTTATTTATCATATCTCAAGTAGTATGGCGGATTGTTTTTGCACTATCCACCCAGTCCTGTTGGATTAAAAAACATAAATCAATAGCCCACTAGGTACTTTTAAACCATTCACTTCAATACCCGTACTCTTCCATTATTTTACTTCTGTCAGACTTACGATTTTTTCTAAAAAGAAGTCATAGTACCACAAGTGCCAAGCCGTAGAAGTCTCGTGTGATAGAGCTCAACGAAATTAAAGTAGATATAAAGGGACCCATGACAGTTGATCCCCCGACAGTTGATCCCTCTGACAATTGATCCCTCCGACAGTTGGTTCCTGCATCAGTTGATCCCTAAAGGACTATTTCTGCTGTACGTCCTCATTTGTAAAGTAAGTATGCAGAGAGGATATTCGTCGATTTATGACAAAAGTCGATTTACTCATATTTGCAGGCGTCTTGAGTATATATCTGCTGCATAAAATATAATTACTAACAATAATGTCGTGTCGCCGAAGGGGTATGCAGTAGTATATACAGCCGAATAACAAAATACGACATGTTTATATATGCAGACTGCTTTGGGAAAATACGCTATAGGATCCTACTTGCACATAATACAAGTACCATAAATGTCCCCGAGAAGGTAAGAAGAGAGGATATGCGGACGTAGGTAAATATTTACCAGTGCATTACAGATAGACATTGTCGTGAAATATATTATATGCAAGTAGGAACCTATAGCGGATTTCCACTCCAGACGCCTGCAGATATAATTATATCGACTTTTGTTATACGGCCGCATGTCCTCTCTGCATACTTACTTTATAAATGAGGAGGTACAGCAGAAATAATCCTTTAAAGAAGATCAACTGTCCGAGGAATCAACTGTCGGGGGGATCAACTATCGGTTCACAAAATAAAGACATCTTAATATGGAACACGAACAGCCACAACATCAGAAAATATCAGCTGATATACAATGTTATGTACCTAATAAACCTTTATTATTACCGCCTTTAACATATTATTATACTTTGTTGCAGACCTAGATTTTGAAGTTGACAAAAAATAATTCTGTATCAAAAACCTACTTCCATTACCATCTGATACTAATAACCAGCGAAATAAACATAAATTCCACTGATTCATTCTAACCCACAAAAAGCAAGTACACACTAAACACTTCGGCTACAAAAGACCCAGTATAAGGCAATGACTCTGATTTACATGAAAAATGTGCGACTCTATTTTTCACCCCTAGGGATTATTTCTGAATGATGACTGAAATATGACAGTTAGGAAAGACAGAAACATTTCCGAAAGCATTTGCACGTGATGGTTTTATTATACGAGTACTACGTAGAGATCGTCTGTTAGGAATGATTCGTATAACGAATATTTGTTTTTTCAATCTTGTCATTAGGAATACGAAACGATTTAAAGATATGTATATTAAACATTAAAAAATATATAATTTTGATAAACAGGGTTAGAATTAAAACTAGACCATCGTTTTACTCAAACGTCGCTTCAATTAATATTATTGTGTAGCCTTTTTTCTGATCGGTCAGTGGCTGCTGAGTTGTCAACGCGTTTGGGTCTCACCCAGGCATCGTGAGTTCAATTCCTCGGCTAGCTAAGTCCTCCATTACGACACAAGCAATATCTTTTGCTTGCTGTGATAGTAGTAAGAGATTTTCAAATATTAACCAGATTAAATCGTAACCAGGGAATATTTGTCTTTAAAAATAAATAAATAAAAACAGTGAAACACACAACTGGCGCTGGTTTCAATAGTTAGACTAATATTTTTTTTTATAAACCGTGAATTTATTTTATTTTAATGCAAACCTGTTTCGCTTAAGTCAAGCTTCAACAGGCCAATAAGAATAAGTAAAGACTAATATAGAATTATCGGTTATGCAAAGGTACAAAAAAGCATAGAGTGAGACAGCTACAAAAAAAGAAAGAGAACAAAGTATTAGAGGTAGGCAACAATTGATAGTCATTATGCTTAAGAGGGAGACAATATTAGATTTATATTAAATTACAAAAAATGGTTAATAAAACAGTGTAATCAAGATATAATGAAGTTAACAATAATCCCTCCATTGATATGCTTGGTGTAACCTTAATGACCAGCTCGAGTATGGGAGCTCCATCGAAGCCAAAGTAAAGTAAACCTCTCAGAAGGTGGGCGTACTGTACAGAGCCCGCGGATACTTTAATAGTACACAACTGCTAATACTGTACAAATTGCAAGTGCGCCCCACTGTATAATTTGGCAGCCATCTCCCAAAATATCTGTAAAAATCCTTGACTCTGTGCAAAAACGGGCCATAGATTCACGTTTGTCACGTGAGAATGGGTCGCTTCTAGGACTCGTTCTTATGTTCAACAGCTCGGCTCTGGAATGATCTGTCGGCCTCTGTGTTTCCTGCCTCCTACAACATGGCTAGCTTCAAGACCCAAGTTCACTCCTTCCTATTCTCTAAAAAACCCTCCACACAGCAATCCCAAAGATATTTTAAATGATATTATGTTTCATTTATACAAGACAGTAAATAACTCTGTTGGATATCTTTGTTTCATCTAAGTGGAATTGGTTGGGGTTAAAATATAATTATTTCGCAAATAATTTTATATAAAGCTAAACCACAAAGTGATTGCTTCTTATGGAAACATCATCTAATAAAGCTCGCAAAGTTTCGCAAATTAACAATGCCGGCATCGGCACCATAACGTGTTCCATGAACTAACAAAACTGGCGTCAATTTCTCAATTTGACTGCTAGGTACATAAACTACGTAAATTGTTACTAGTTTCAACTAGACTAATAACACATTTGAATTATGATTCATAACGCTTTGCTTGCTGATGTGATAAAGCAGACATTATTTCATAATTTAATCGTTGAACCAATTTGAATTTGATTTGTTTCAAGATGTAATCGCTGTACTAACCCAAGCAGGTAACAGTTTTTATTGTATATTATGAAAACAAATTTAAAACTTTTTTCCACTTTAATTTTTATTTGACCGTAACCGGGTTTCAGCTCGTTAGAGCCATCTTCAGACTGGTACAAATTATTCTAAATCTATGGTTTTTATACACAACATATGGGGGAGGGGAAGAGGGGTGGACTACAAGGGTTTAACTCAATTATCTTAATTACATTTGTTATTAGGTCGTTTTAGTAATTCTAGTATTCTAATCACCCTGAAAAACCTTACAAGTAATATGACTTAGTACTGGTCTAATTTTATTATCAAATCATTATTATATTTATGGTGTGTGGGAAATTTTAATTACTTTTGAAGGGGTACATGTTTGCATTGGAGTAGGAATGGTCATTATATAAACTAAATACATATTTACTTTCAACATTATTACGATAATTACAATGGGTACAACAGCGGTGATTTAACAAAAGATTCTAATTGTTTATTCATAACAAAGTTAGGGTCTAATTTATTAGTTAAGCGAGCAATTTCTAAAGATTCTAGTTTATCGAGTTTATGCCCTTTATTACATGTATGGAGGATTTTAACGTCTTTGTCTTTATCAAACGAGTGTTTATTTTCTAATAAGTGTGATGCTACATTCGACAATTCGCCTTTGTCATTCACCCAGTTAGTAAAGTGTTCTTTAATTCTGGTTTTGAATGACCTCCCGGTTTGACAAAGGCGAATTGTCAAATGTAGCATCACACTTATTAGAAAATAAACACTCGTTTGATAAATTGTTTTATTATAATATACTATAATGGAATTCCACCATGTATTAACAGTTTCAAAAATAGAAATATTAAAACAGTTTTTATGATTTAATCGCTCAAGCTGGCATCAGTTTCTCTATTTGACAGCTATCTGACACATTTAAATTCAATTTTCTAGCTTCAACGGAGGCTTTGGATGGTATATTTTTGGATCAGAAGTTTGGCAAATCTATTTCAGACATTCATACGTGTAGTAGCATTTTTCTCTAACTTGCGTTTATGCATTAGCGTATATGCATTATATACTAGCGTAATAAAAGAGATAATAAAATAAAACAAATGCCTAACATAATTTTACCTAACTTTATTTAGCGCCTTTTAAATTTCATTATTACTCAGGCTATGAATCGCCACTGATTATGTGTCTAGCCCTTCAAAACCGTATTTAAAAGATAGAAGTTCGATGCTTGTTGTTTGTTTTTGCAACCATCTTCTATTTATTTGTTTGCTTCTCTTGCCATTATTTGTACGATGGCTTACTTGCTAGATTTGTAAACATGGTTTTTCTCCTTTGCAGAGGCGAACTAATATCAAAAGAAGTCTGAAAATAAACTACATGAACAAAATGACACGTGTTCCAAAATACTGATGTTTCTTGGTAATTTTTTTTTACATTCTCGTACTCCTTTTGAAGGTCCAGAGTGAGTACTCCCGATTGAACAACTCAAATATTTTAACGAATTAAATCTGTTTCTTCATATATCATTACAATAGATAACAGTGAAAAAGAATGAAATTAATATCTAACATAGTAACATAGAAGGAGACAGATGTGTACATAATGGGTTACCATATCATATCTAAAGAGACAAAGCGTCACCCGTATATAATTACCATAAACTCATAAATTTGGAAAAATATTTCCCATTAACTGACATAATTCCCATTATCCCTTAACCTTTTAAATGCCAGTAGGTAGAACTGTAGCTGTGCACAGCAGGCCGTGAATTTTTAATCAAAATAAATCATTTTTAAATTTTATTTTTATCAATTAAAAACATTACACTTTGATAGGATATTTAAATGACTTACCAAATTTATTCAATGTACGACGTATTTGCTTCCCTTCACTTAGATAAACATACTTTAATTTTTCAGAAAATGTCAGGGTTGCCACAACTTGTCACAGAAATATGGGAACTTGCATTAGAAAAATATTAACAATTAATTAAAAGACTCTATTATTAAGATCGATTGTTTTTTTAAATTGTAAACTAAATATATATATATATATTTTTCTTTTTTTTTTCTTTTTTCTTTTTTTTTGAAAATAAAATTAAAAGTCTTCTAATGTATGGTATTGTTCGAAACACGGTTCAATGCAGAGAGCCACTTTGCACTGCTTGCAGTGATACCTCGATTCTTTTCTTTTATTTTTTGATAGGCATACTACGCATCTGGCCGTAGGTGCTGCTTTTTTTGCAGTTGGAGGTAGTTTGTCCATAAAGTGCCTTTCGGTTAGACGTGATGGCAGATCCGCCTTTCTTTTCCTATGGGTACATTTCGAGGGTATATTAGGTTTATGTTGTTGAATCAGTTGCCTTATCACCTCCATCTGAAACTGTGCTAGCGGCATACGTTTTCCTGTTTTTTGTCGGTGAAGTAAATGGGCATTCAGTAATGCTAGGTCCATTAGGTGAAAGAATATTTTTTTATACCACCTCATTGTCTTCCGCGATGAGTGGACACTCGACAAAACCATATCAGATTGGTCAACTGCACCCATGTTCTTGTTATAGTCTTGAACACTTTCAGGTTTGATTATTGGTTCATTCCGGTATGTGGTTTTGCCTGTTTCGCTTAGAATAGGTGGATGAAGAGTTGTGAGCATACAAACCTCCCTTTTATCCTTCCAAATTTGGGCCGAAAGGGTGTCGGTATGAAAATTTTTCATTTCCCCCTTCTTCAGTTTTTCAGTGAACTTTGGCATACCTTTTCGGTTTCTTCTTACAGTACCACAAGCATTCGTTTTCCGATCATGGAGCCTTTGGAGTAAAAGAGGACTAGTGTACCAGTTATCAATGTACAGTGTATGTCCCCGATCTAAATATGGCTCCATGAGTGTCATGACTAAGCTCCCTGATATGCCTACATGTGGATGTGGTACGTATTCTGTCGTTTTCCCAGTGTAAATAATGAAGTTCAGAACATATCCCGTAGCACAGTCACACAGTACAAAAAATTTAATCCCAAAACGGCTTGCTTTTGATGGAATATATTGCCTAAATGACAGTCTGCCTTTGAATAGAAGCAAACTTTCATCAATGCAAATATTCATGTAAGGAAACATGTACTCTCCAAATTTTTTTTTAAATTATCCACTATGTACCTTATTTTGAACATTTTGTCCCCACCTGCTTGCTGAGTATTGTCACTAAAGTGGAGCATGCGAAGGATTATTTGAAATCTATTTCGAGACATGGTATCTGAATATATGGGGGAGTAAAGTAGAATGTCAGTTGACCAGTGGTCTTGAATTTTATTTCTCGAATTGCAGGCCATCAAGTGACACAAAGCCAAAAAAATGTATAGTTCCTCAATTGTTGTGTCAGTCCATTGTTTTAGCCTCCAAGTCAACTCATTGCAGTTGCTCTTTACATATTGGTACTGCTTATTTGTCTCATCACAAATGTAACTCATTAGGGTAGTAGACATGAAAAGTTTGAAGAAGTCTACTTCCCTTGTTCCAACATTTTCAATATTGGAACCTGAACTTGCACAATCGAAAGTATTAATTTTGGGAATAAAATCATCAGTTTTCCAATCGAAAACTGGCGTGGATTCGTCGATCAGAGATATATCAGGAAAATCTTGTTCGTCATCACCAATCTCAAAATCAACATCACTGTCATCGGAATCCTAAGTACGGCCGGCATCTTCCATGAAATCTTCATCCAATTGTTCATGTCCAGATGTATTTGGTTCACTCTCCATTGTCGGCTAAATAAATGTCCCAATTTACGTAAATCAAAAACACAGAAAACACACAGAGCAGAGTTGAAACACGAAAAAAACGGTAAACAAATGTACAAACAACACAGAAAACACACAAACAAGTTAAAAAATTGATAATTGTTCCGCACAAGTATCAAAAACTAACAAAAATCAATAAATTATAATAAACTTATTGACGCGCATCAGATATCGACAATAGACCCGCGAAAACTGACAACCCTATTTTAGTGACTCTGTCTTCTGTCAAACGAAGCTCGTGGGTAGATCTCTGTAAAATCGATAATATCAGAAAACTGTAATTTCGTCTGTTTAGTGAAGTATTACAAAATTATCCCAATAGATGTCTCTGTGTGTTCCATATTTTAAATTAACCAAAAAAACGGGACGTGACATGACACAGAGGCTCAAACCAGAGCGAGAATACTCGCTCTTTTTCTATAGCCGGCCTGCTGGGCACGGCCAAGAATGCGAGTAATCTCGCTCTTGGCACAGAAGCGGTTATTCAATGCAAAAATAGCTGATCCGCAAAGTTAATTTTGAATATTCTAATATTATGGGCAAAAAAAATGTTAAAAGGAATAATATTTACTCCTTTTTTTTGCCCCTCTAGCCACTATTTAAGTTTGAAACAGCTACTTGTTTTTATTAAAATGAATTTTTCCATCAAATATTGTCAGGCCTTTGTCCGTGACTTATGTGTGATAAGTAAATAGATTTCTTTATTATATTATGTGGGTATCTTTCTTTCCGTTTGTCTCTCAAGAATTTTATGGGTTAAAATTTACAACTCTATTTATAGTTGTAATTTTTCCTGAAAATTCCGTCTTGTTTAATATCAGAGATTTAGGTTAATTACCCCCCTTTCCTAATCGGTTGATAGTACTGTTGTATTCGGTACTTGATACAACAATATGAAATATAACTTAATAAAGCCCTCAAAGGGTGACAAGTATAATTGCGTTATAACATAAACATCGTAAGATACATATTTATACTGTCCCTTCTTCTTAGCCTACCAGGAATATGCATTTTAATTCCATTCCAATAACCTTCAATTGTGTTTGAGTGTGCTCACGTAAGCGGATCAACATAGTTTTTGCTATGATTCACACTCAAATGATCGGCAAATGACTTCATAGCATCTTTGTAGCCTTTCATTTGTCACTATAAATGATGCTGCTCTCATCCACAGCCTTTGACAGTTTTTCTGACAACGTTTCACCTCTGCGATCATCTACAGCGACTAAAATAATTTTTCTGGCTATTGTCATCTCAACCATCTCAAAAACCCGAACACCTTCGACTCTATGTCCTCTGTTGTACTTTATCTTCCCAAATTTGGACTCGTCAATTTAGACAAAAATACCATCGCATCCTAATTTTTCGGCTGTTTTGTCGCTCGCAATTAAAGTCTTTCGTTAATTGTAGACAAAACTCATGACACAGATTGCCTTGAAACACCGAGAACGTAAGCAAGGATCGAAAGCGGTGTCTTAACAGACTAAAGCTATGAAACACGCAAAAAAAAAAAATTTGTCGAGCTTTTCTTGGAAAAAATCATCTTAAGCAAAATAGGTTACCTAAACTTACAGTTTTTATTAAGACAAATACCCAAATATTGGGGCTGCTTCGAATGTTCTAGTACTTCTCCACATCTCGCACACTCCATTCGCTGTGAGCTGATGATTATATTAAGATATTCGTCTTAAACCTCCTTTGAGAGCATTTTATGCTTCATTTTTAGAAAAAAAAAATTGACAAGTTACAATCGCACTTATTTAGAATCAGTTTTTCTATAATTATTTCCCCTATCATCATTGCCCATTAGGAAAAGTTGAAGGGCCTGTTTCCTTTACATGATCCCTATTTTAATAAGTTCTTCTCGTCTGTTGCGATCATGGTTCATGTAGATTTTACCAACAAGGAATAATTGGCCTTGGTTTGTTTAAAGCTTTAGTAATAGTAGGTTATCATCCATATCGACTGTAGTTACATCTGCCATTAAACCTTTGTTAATGCCTATGAGGTGACCTATTCCATGTTCAGATTGTACTACTTCATATATTTTATATTGAGGTAAGAAGGTTTTGGCTGACAAGGCTTGGCGTCTAGTTTATTGTAGTAGTACAAGGTCGGGTTGCTTTCCTTGCAGAAGCATATCTAGCTCTTGCAATTTGGAGTCCAGATCAATTATGTTCAAGGTAAGAATTGATAATCGTTTTCTTATTGCTACGGTTTCTTCTAAGCTCGGATTGCTCTTTAGTGATTGTATTTTATAGATTAATGGATGGTGGAAGCATCATAGTTTCAACGCTTTTCGTATTTGTTATGATTGCGTCTTTTTTTACGCTAAGTCGGAGATACCGGGAGTGTTTTTTGATTATTCGCTGGAGCTTAACTGATTCCTCAGATAGAGTTGTTTGCACAGTATTATGTACACTGCTTGGCTGCATATTAGAATTAGATTTGACTATAAAGTGTCTATAGTCAGAGTTGTTAATCTTCCTCTTGTGGAGGCTTAGTAGATGAACTTTTATCAGTGACTTCCTAAAGGGAGGAGCCACAGACGAAAGCTCGATGCTGTTTGACAGCTGTATTTGCTTTTTAGAAGCTAGTGCATGGTCATTAATACCACCGACATGTAGTGTTAGGTTAAGGTTAGGTGTAGGTGTATTAAAAAAGGAGCTAAGTTTAATCTTTTTATTTAGTTATCCTCCCTTTGCATTTTGGTCATTGCAACCCCACCACCGGGTTCTTCCGAAAGCGGTCATTCCACATAAATTTCTCCTTAATGGTGCATAATCACCATCTTTTATTAGTTTTAGAAGCTCCGGGCATTTCCATTTCCTTCTTCCTTTTACTAGTTCATTAGTACCTCTCGAGGCTAGTGCAGCCAGTAGGTCCCCGTTTTCGTCAAAGTTCTGGTTAGTCAATCTATGTGGTGATTCGTATAATGTCGGCCTCTGTTGGATTTTCTAAATATCTATTAAGGTTGTCAGCGTGAATCATTGCTATATAGCGTGTAGGAAGGGCTTTAAATATACCGCCCGCGCAGCCTTTACCAAGGCCAGCTACCTCTTCAATAGCTATTTTGATGTCTGCTATTTTTTTAATCTCATGCTTCGTGTCGATGGAGCATACATACCACTCTTTCTCTATGAGTTCTCCTTGCAGCTTTTTCCTTACTAATGCGCTTCTTTCAATAATATGTCTTGGCCTTCTATTGGTTTAGGTGGGTTTGTTTTAAGCTCAGTTGCGGCCGTAATCATTTTGCTTAGAACCAGTTGTAATTCTTTCTCGTTGTTCTTCATTTGAGGGGTGTGTTTTTTTACCGCTGAAATAGGCATTTACGAGTTTTTTTCGGAAAAAAAGTAGTTTTAGTGGTTATGCTATTGGGATAGATTTTAGACCCAGTATGGTAGTCCGCACCAATGGTTGCGCTTTTGCGTTGCATTACAGTTTCTTTGTGGTTTACACAATTGTAGCTGAAGAATTTTGCGGCAATTGCCCTAATGGTAGGCTCGATGTAGCCAGCTTTCTCTTTTTTTTTCTAATGCTAATTTTTGTACCGTTAGGTGGATTTATTTAAATGACCGGAGTCATAAATGTAGACTGGTAGAGCCTAAAAGTAAAGGCTCCGTATGAACTAAAGTAGCCCCGATGTGGGCTACCCAGGGAGTGATGATGCCAATTAGTAAAGAAAGCTCTACATTTGACACCGAAACAGCATTTTGCTGTTCGTGGTGTCTTCCTCCGTCTTCTTGTTGAATAAAAAGCAAGTGATATCATAAATAGTAAAAAAAAGAATCTTTTTTTTAAAAGATACATCTCTGCCTTTCTGAAGGAATGATTAAATCTATTGGGGTAGTCTCCGGCAGCGCTAAGCGACCAAAGGTTAGTTTCAAATGGTAGATGTAGAGGGGCAAAAATTATTCAATCCCTTATTATTCTTTAGATTTTGGATCGGTTGAAGGCACACATGATAGATCCGGGGTGACACTCTGTCTCAATACAAAGAAGTTATCCGAAATGGCATTTTTGTCATTGTTCAGAGGTATGCAAGCAGTTTGGGACCTCCTTCCCTTGCCTTCGGAGTATCCTTAAGGCAATAAGCGGCCAGCAGTGTAAGTGGGGGGGGGGTCACTATTCCCATAGCTAGCCGGTATTGGTGTTGCACCATTAGCACCTTCTTTCCAGCTGCTTCCCCTTTTCCCCTGGGAACACCAAGCAGCTTATGTCAGATAGTTTGATCATTGTGGAGATATTGTTCTTTGGAAAAGGTATATCTTGTTGAGTGTAATTTTAATTCAAAGATGCGCTAAGCGGGTGCTTAGTTAATAACTTATTAATTTTTATCTGCTTGCTGATATTGACCCAAGGAGGTAGTCAACAACTTTTCCTTCAACCCTTAACTCTTTGTATTGACATTTGTGGATGCGGCTGCTACCTCAAAACTAGTTATCAGTCGTGGTACACAGACTAGTCTTGCGCTGGTGGCCACGGCCTTGCTTGCGTTGGCTGCTCTTATTCCTAAAAATTTCCTACTGCAGCTTCTAAAAAGTTTCTTACACAAAAAATCAATTTATTATGGCAAATTTGTCGCTAGAAAGTTTCATCACAATAGACGCTTCTCAAGTATTCGTCTGTATTAAAGTAAACATTAAATACTTAATGTAACCTCTTCGCATCTATTCTGTGGACATACTCTACGTAGTTAATAATTGATAAGTATTTCCAATACATTTATTTTGTTATTTTTTGTTTATACTAATCTTTGTGTAAATTTACCCTTTATTTATAAATTTTCAATTTACTTATACAAATTTGTTACTTGCATAAAACGCTTTTATTGATAAAATTGCCATTGCTATATATGGAACTAATTTATATGAATGGGAATGTATATTACATAAAAGGTTTTATTGAATAAATAAGAGCTACTTTCAATTAAAAACGATCCTAAAGAAAAACCATTAAATTACTAAACTATGTTTTAATATGCATATAAAAATGTATGTGAATTAAAAAAATTCTTAAATAGGTTTATTTTTTTTAAGTGACTCAACTTATGCTGTTTACTTACAATTGATGTTTCCGCCGATGCAGTAACACTAGTTTGAGCAGATACATTTCCTTCTATTCCGCTATATCTCATAAGATCAAGTTTTCTAAAGGATTGATCATAATATGTGCGTTTCTCAAAGCAACGCAAATCTAAATTGTAAGATCAAACATGTTTAAGTCATTTTTCACTTTACATCTTTTAACTCACCATAAGCCTTTAAGCCTGCCATGGTAATCTTCTCAGGTAATTCTACAAGAGCCAATTCGTTTGTTTTCATAACTTTAACTTAAATCAAATTCATTCCCTTTTTAGATATCACCGCATCAAAAAACTTATTTATTTCAGCAAAATTTTTATCGACCATCACTTTCCAAATGCCACTCTTATTGTCCTATTCTAAAAAATCCTTGTAAAGAGACATGTTGTTTTTGAAAACAAAAAAATCATGCTTGCTGCCATACTCCTATTTGCTTACAAAACATACCGTCCATTGGGCATACGCCCTAGTTCTTTTTTACAATATATATTTTGTGTTGAACGCTGTAAAACCTTTGCGATTTAGCGAAATCATCGCTAAATCGTGGAACTTCTTGAACTGTTGTGCAATTTAGGATTGTGCAACATCATTATACTCGGCAAACCCAATATCTTGTTTCCTATGCTCTCTTCTCTTCAATTGGTGTAATGAATATATCTTTAAAATTAAAGTAATCGAAAAGTAAAACTTGAAAAGTCCTACATATTGTTTTTTTACATCTTATTTTTAAACAACGAAGAATGAAAACAGCTTAAAAGAAAGAAAAGGATTGAAATTTGTTAAAGAATACCAAAAAAAAGAAAGGAAAAAAAAGTATGAAAAAGAAAAAATATTAAAAATTGAAGTAATTAGGTTCGAAAAAAATTAACTTTTTCGTTTTTATAAAGCATGTAACGTACAAGATACGGATTTAAAAGCTTGTAAGTACGGGCAAGAATGGGTATTTCACCTTATACAGCGCCCCAAGTACCTTTATCGTATTTGTATACACACCTGTTACATGATTTACAAATCCTCGCTGTGGTTTACGGTTTTGTGATTGTAACCATTCGCAGTCAAGTCGTTGTACCCTTTCCAACAGTCTGTGAAAACAATGCTTCCTTTTTAAATGTTTTTCACAATTTCAAGCGTCAAGTCAACTTGTCTCTCTTCTCGGCTTGCATTAGTCCAACCTTTTTCATACCCTCCCTTTGCACCATTCCAAGAACCCAAACACCTTCAACGGGGGTGCCCCGATTGTATTCTCGCTTTCCAAACTTCTTTCATCAATCTCCCAAGTCTGCTCCTCCTCATCTTTAATCCTTAACTTGCTGTAATACAACGGGACAAGTATGTCTGTTAAAATTTTAAGTATTTTGCGGACGCACTGTCTGCTCACCAAGAGTGCACAAGCAAATTTTTTTGTTTCAAACTTTTTATTACAAAGCTCTAATATTTGAAGAACAATATATTTATCCAATTTATTTTATACAATACAGTGTCCTTCCAAATGGTAACCTTTTCTTGTAGCTTACCCAAATTTTGTTAAAACAGTAAACTTTTTGGCTGCTTTCATTATATAAAGAAACAGTTTCGCCACAAACACGACAAACAGTAGTGTATTTTTTGTATATTTCGTTGTATATTTAAATAATCCACTGTTGTCTTTCTCTTGTACCCTTAGGGCTATAGAAAAAATTTATAATAGAAATTTACCGAATTAGTGCACGTGTGATCATGCAAATATATGAGGTAAAAAAAAAATTTGAAGACTTTCCAAGTTTTCCTTCTTAAGATTACATTCGCCTTTCCCTAAATATAACCGATAACCCCATTATTGGCTTTTCTATAAGCTACTGAGCTGTTGCTGTAGAAATTTTAAAAGCAATTGCTTGAGTTGCAAATGATTTGTAGCTTTAATATAGGTCAGTAGCATTAGAATGATGTCGATATCACCTAGCCGACATTTAAACCCCTTCTCTGAGCGCTTTGCTGCAATTGCAGAGTCAAAATTTGTATACATCTTTAAAATATCCGCCTTATCGAAATTTGTCGCGATTTTGGCATCTACATTAGAATATTTATCAAAAAATCTATTTCGACAATCATTACTGCTAAAATTGGAATCAATAAGGTTAAGCTCAAGATTGGCCATTTCCTCATCGTTGGTTTTGTTCTTTGCAATTAGTCTCCTCAAACCCGAAAGTTCAATGGAGAAGCACGAAAACACATAACCCCAACCCACAAATGTTGAAAACATACAGGAAATAGCAGGAGCTATTTTAACCAGATAAACACACCACAACCCATGGTAATACTACTAATAGTACCAGTCTGTCACCTTAAGCTGTTAGAACCAAAGCAATGCTCGCTTCAGTTCTCGAAAGCATAAACGCAAAAGAAGAGAAGAAATGGCTAAAAGAGTTTACGGAAAAGACATGTAAAAGGATACAAAGAATCCCACAGATGATACGCGATTTTCTTGACTTTATTAATACTAAATTTAAAGGGGAGCATTTGTAAAAAGAAATAAGATCCTCCTTGGCGAGACTTAAAAGACTCCAAAAAGCGCCGAAGGAGTAAAAAGGAATAAAAAAAATCAAGAGAGAGCCGCTTGAGAATCAAACCAAAAAGGCATTCTCCCTGGGCTGTCCGATCTCGTTCGTATTAAAGATGTATTCTATAAACACCCTTTAATCAATACAACAAAGGAAATACACGAAGGAGAAAGGACAAAAAAGGTACCTACTAAAAAAGTATGCCAAAAAACGCTCAGAACCTTAACGTTGTTATCAAAACCTATCTCCACGACAGAGAAGAACCATGCTTTGGCGAAGTCGGCTTATTACTCTACACCGGGCAGTGTAGCTACGATGAGCTGACAACAGTTATAAGGGAAAAGAGCAAGTGGCTGGAAGAGAATTATAAAAAGATTGAAAATGCAAAGCGGGATGCGGATGAACTTGAAACACATGCTAGAGCTGTCAAAAACAACAGGAAAACTAGAATGTCTAAGAGAGTTAAAAAAAATGTTGAGAAAGAACGGCGCTAGAAAGAGTTGTCTACCAGACATATAAAAAATAGCAATCACCAAAAGAGACTATGCTCGCGTGATTGAGAAGGAATAGGCTGCATAAGGAGAGGGTTGAGTACCGCAAGAGAACGACTTTTTTGTGTTTAACAGGAAGCTATTCTATAGAAAACTGGACGGCTCTAGAGCACAACAAGGACTACAGATAGAAGAGGAAATGATGACTTTCTGGAGCTGTGCCTGGGATATACCACAATATAGACACAAAACTATCCGTATTCGGGATGACATTGATTAAAACGCAGTTAAAAATATGAAGGTATAGAAGATGACAGCGAGCTCGAGAAGATGATACAAAATCTTATTGAAACTCTACCTAGCCTCCAGACTCCTGAAACTGACAAGGTGTACAATTTTTACATAAAGGCAATAGAAAGCCTTCATAAGCCACCAGTCCAGAACATCCGTAAATCAATCGAAAATCCAACAATGATAACGGCCTACATGTTCAAGAGCCACACATACCTCATCCGTAAAAAGCAGATTCAGACAAGCGCATCAGACTATAGACACATCTCTTGTCTATTAAATATCTACAATCTACTAACAAAGGCAATTACAAGGCAGCTCAGAAGCTTCGTTGAATTAAATAACATTATATCAGCTAATCCTAGGTGTACAAGCAAAATGCCAGCACTGTAACTCTGCCTATAATACAGTAGACCATCTAGCAACGCAGTGTGACAGGATGCTTATAAACGACTATACAAGACGCCACAAGGAGGTAGTAAGATGTATACATTTATCCTTATGCCTAAAATATGGCCTAAAGTCCTCAAAAAGATCCGCAACCACTCTATCCAAGAGATACTAAGTAATTATAGGGCAGAAATAAGAGTGGACACAAGGTTCATCACATCAATTAAAATTAAACACAATAAACCAGGCTTACTGGTATACGATAAACTGAATAATGAAATTGTGTTAATTGAGATAGGTATAACAAGTAGGGACAACTTGTTTGGAGTAGAGATTGAGAAAAAGAGAAAGTATGACCCGCTAGCCAACGAGCTTGGACTAATGTATAAATGCAAGACTAGGATAATACCATACGTCATGACCTGGGATGGGTTGGTAACGACATTTCGTAGTGGATATTCAAAGGCGTTAGATCTAACACCCACAATCGAAGCATACATCCAATCAAGAGTTATTAAAAAGACGCTTGAGAGCATCTCCCTAGACTACCGCAGAGGCGAAGAGGAAGGCGGAAGAGGAATAGATGAGGTAGATGATGTTATGAATAGACTGATGGTAACAGAGGAGCCTGACCTAAATTCCAAAGAATAATATAAAACAGCCAAAAGAACATATAAATAAACTACTCTTACTTCATGTATATTTTAACCCATGTTTGCATAAAAAAAGGAAGTTTAACAGTTTTACATTAAGAACCCTAAGTAAAATTTAAAGAAAGAAACATAATGAAGACCGGATATAAGGCATATAATCGGAGAATGAGAGGGGCACGATGATCATTTAAAATATACACTGAAGTATAAGAGGAGGTAAGGGGGGGAAGAAGAGTGAAAGGGTTAACAAACAAAAAATGGATGTTTGATAATTTTTAAAGAGCTAGGCTGGAATAAAAAAAGTAATAACGCATTTGTTTACAATTAAAAATACAAAAAATATGGGATTGGAGAAGACCAATAGGATTTTTATCTAACACTGCGCAACTACTCATTTTTACGTTGTATAGAGTTAACTTTTTTTGTTCTCCTAAAGTTAGTAACCATTTGTCATTGTTCTTTGGTTTCATAAATTTTCTTAGCTTAATGTGATTACTAACTATAACTAAAACACTCCTTTGGAAAGCTATTTATAATTGCTCCAGGTAAGTAAAGGCTGTGACTTTGCACAAGTAACACATGCATCAACAAACCTACGAGCAAAGCATCGCTTAATGTCATAATATTTGACATTACTGCTCACTTTAATAACATGTTGCTCCTTTGAGAGAAAATTGCAATTCTCTTTACGTCATTGTCGTTTTTTTGCATCTGTTCGTGGAACACCATTCTAAACGGTATATCACCCAGAATGGAGTAAAAAGGCGGTTTTCTCGTTTACACTATGGCCAATAGTTGTAGTTATCAAAGCATCCTCACCTTATTTAAGACTTAAATGTTTCTAGCTCTCCTCGTTCGGTTTCTACAGCATGCAGCATGAAGGGTCTAAAGACGCAATAAGTATAAGCCGTTTGCAAAGATAGTTCCGCATTAGGATGTAAACACCTACAAGCAATAATTTTAAACCTAATTTGTGCAGTTGTAACGCAGTTTGTGTATAACCAGTTTTAGTCGATGGTTCGAGTCTCGACATGAGAAATTTGGTCGTCGGTTATGCACAGTCGCGCACTTGGCGCGCGGACACTTTTTGGTTCCCCTTATCAGAGCGTTTATGTAGACAAAAGTTCCGGTTCTGATTCGCATTAGGGCATTTAGATCTTTGATACTAATCATTTCGTGTAATTCTGCTTTTCTAAGCATTTTATTGCTACTAATACGAATGGTATTGGCAAAACGAAAAATAATAGATTGATCTTTGTCAAACAGTTTTTTTACTCTGTTTGTTTTGTTGCTTGCACTAGTTCCTTTGTTGGTAGTGCAGCTTCAATGTTCATAGCCTTTAGCCATCTAAAGGCTTCTTTTATCCAGGTTCTCTTCCCAGATCTGAAGGATTGGTGCCCAGCTATCATTTCGAAAGCAATCTTTTTGAGTGTTTCCATCGTGAAATACCTCTTGCCCTACTTGCTGCTGATAGCACGTAAGGCATTTCTATGTCAAATTCGTTGTATGTCCGTAGACGGCAGAAGTTTGACTTTTTGACTATGCACTTGAATGCATTGTCAATGATACGTTTGAGTGGGTGTACCCGTTGCTCACACATTACGTATATTTCGCTTCCGAACATAATCCTGGGGATTAGGATATTGTTTATCAGCATTCTTCGGTATTCCAATGGTACTTTTTATCTGCAGCATTGTGCAGCGTCCTATGGTAAGTCTATACTTTGCCATTTCATAGAGATCAAGATTGCGATTGATCTCGGAGCCTAGATAGACGTATCTATCCATACTCGGTAGTTCCTCTCCATTGTATAGGAGAGGTTTTCCTCTGCGGGCAGAATGGGTCAGTATTAATCTCCATAATTCCGCATTTTGCTGGGTTTACTTCCATCTGGTTGTCAATCATCCAGCTGTTGATAATCCCTAGTTTTTGCTGTAGATCAAGTCTAGATTCTGCTGCAATGACTGTATCATCTGCAAACATCAGGCCTCTGAGGCCATTCCTCAATCCTTCTACAGGTACTGGATTGATTTCGTCAAGTATGCCGTTAATAAATATATTGAACAGCAACGGTGAGGTTGGACATCCTTGTCTCACGCCTCTTTCGTATAGAAAGATACTTCCTATAGTTTGGCCACTACCTAGTCTAAGTGTGGTGTTTTCATACATCCTGCTGATGAAGCTTATGAATGTATTACCCAGGCCAGCTTCTCGCAGTTTTTAAATTCGTGGACTATGAGGTACTAGATCGTAGGCTTTTTTCAGATCTAAAAACCAAGGACAGTAGAGTTGCCTCGGATCTTTCGTCTTTGGCAGCATTCAATTAAACATGCTGTTTGGGATACACACTCTTCTTGAGTGATAAATCCACTTTGCTCGGGTCTTAGTAGCTTGTGCGTTAAGCATATTGTTTGTAGTCTAGCAGCAAGAATTTTTGCCAGGACTTTTAGCAGAGTATTTATCAGCGTGATACCTCTGTAGTTATTAGGATCGAGTTTGTTACCCCTTTTGTGTATAGGGACAACTATGTTATCGTTTCATTCGGTTGGAAAGGCATTCTCGCGAAATGTCCTGTTTATTATTGCTAGTATATCTTTTGCAAGGTTACTAGTCGGCTGCTGCTCGTTTGCGACAAGTTTGTAGACTTCTCCAGGGATTTTATCCAATCCCGCAGCTTTACCATTTCTAATGGATTTCAGGGTTGAGTTTACTTCATCCCAAGTTATTTCGGAGTTTGTGATGTGAGCATAGCTCTCATTACACCGTAAATCCTCGAGATATCGGGTCTCTGAGGGTTTTTCACATAGATTCATAAAGTGGTATGACCACACTTTATTTACCATGTTCGGATCAGTAAGGATTTTCTTAGATCCGTTTTGATAGATTGCATTGCTAAGCATGCTCTATTGCTAAGCTTGGTGTGTGACTTTAGCCATCTCCAGCTATTTCTTGCATCATTGTTTTTTAGATGGTTTATACCTGTTTTTATGTATGTCAGGTAGTTTTTGCGCCTAGCAGTCTGGATTTCGACTTTTGCTGTTTTCCTTGCTATTTCCAATTCTTCAATTGTAGCAAGGTTTCGTGACACCTTGATGTCAGTAAGTCTTTTGAGCTTGATAGCTTGTTTGACCTTTTCGGATATTTGGAAATCATTGTCTGATTTTATACATTTTCTAATTACCTTTTCGTCGACTAGCTTATGATTAAGTCGATTGTAAAAGCTGGTAATCATTTGTTGCGATGAGTCACAGCCTTTAATTAGGACCATTTTTGCAATATTTTTGGCCACTTTTTTGTTTAGTAGCCTTTTTCTGTCAAATATTTCTCCTATTTGATCTGTTGCTTGAGGTGTTTTGCACTCAAGTATATTAAAATTGGAAGTGGTCAGACAGTCTCCATTTTCTTTTCACGCTTTGTGATGTGATGAGATTTGAGATATTAGCAATCCCAAAATCTACGGGTCTTTTAGTAGTGCGCCGAAGCCTACTGATTCTAGTTCCTCTTGTAGGAGCTGTATTTGCGAACACATTAATGTTCTTTTTTACAAAGAAACTGCTCATCATGTCTGGTGTGGCATTCCAGTCACCCACCATAACTACCTGCTTGTTCTCGTAGTTTTGGTATGTTTGACATACTCTTTCCATTGTCAAGTTTCGTCTACCAGCCTCGTGAGACCGATAGACGTTGCCGAGTATCATATCGATCCCGCGGCCTTTTGCTTCGACAATAAGAACGTCAGGTGAAGTTTCAATAACTCTGACCTCCAAATTTGTCTTTTTCTTGATGCCCAGGAGTAGTCCTAGGCCGTTGTTCTCAGCGGGTACTTCAATAACGCTGTATCGATTAAGATACAAACGTTTCTCGTACTCGCGTCTGTTGGTTTCCTGAAGACAAATGATATCGGGATCATATTTCATAAGCAGGAGATATAGTTCTTCCAGCTTGTTGTTCATACCGTTAATGTTTAAAGAGAGGATGGACATCAGTTTGCCATCTTCTCTAGCGGTGTTCTCAAGCGCAACGTTTCTTTTCAGTGTTTGCGCTTTGAATTTACAGGCAAGCTTCTTGCCTGCTTTTCGCAAAGCTGTATCGATTGCTTCTATCTCAAGGTTTCTACTTACGCATAAGCGTAGGTAGAATGAGAGTCTTTTACGAATATTTTTGATTTTAAAAATGTTTTTACTAATGTACTTAGTGATCTCCTGATGGAGCGTAGCCATCGGAAGTATACGATTAGTGTTAATGATATAGTTTAATATATTATTAGTGTTTAGCTTGCCTGGTATGAGGTAAGCATTATCGGGGTTGTCTCCGACAGGCAATGGAGTACAAATGTTAAATTTAAAAAAAACAGATGTTGTTAGAGGTAGAAATTTATTTAATCCACTGTCACCCCTGCTTCCTTGGATCAGTAGGTAGCCACGCCAGGTTCACCCTGGGTGGCGCAGTCGTAGTTTTCAAAGAAGTGATCGGCAATTGATTTGCAGTCATTCTCTTTTAACAGCGAGATCAGCATTTTCCCTCTTTCTTTCGCCTTTTGTGTTCCACGTTGGCATTCTGTTGCCAGTTGTGTTAGCACAATAGGGTTACAATTTTCCAGGTTGGCTGGTGCGATACGAGCGCCAATGGAGTTGTACTTCCAACTGTTGTTGGTTGAACACTCAATAAACGCGATGCAGCGCAAGTCTGTCAGTTTGAGTATTGTTGATATGCTTGTCTTTGGTATGCAGTTAATTCGTTGTATTGCTACTTTGAAGTCAGCAATTCTTTTTAAGGCTGGTCTATGTAAATCTCGCAGACTTTCATTTTTTTAAGGTCTTTGCTTGCCCATTAAGTAGTCAACAAGGGCAGTATCGGTTCTTCTGCTCTTCGTATTAGACTTTTTGGGCTTCCTTGCGGCGGAAGTAGTAGACTGGGTGGCTACTCGGCCCCTTTTTAGTGGCTCTTGCAGGTGTTCAGTCGCTGCGGCCTTTCCTTTCAATTGCTTAATTTTCTGTTCCCTGAGGACAGTTATTGCTTGTTCAAGCATTAAGATTTGTTGATCCACATTTTCAGCTGTCATAAAGAGTGAGAATATTTCCAGAGCCTTAATGGCAGCTTTGAGAATTATATGTGGTTCTCTTGGGGCAGTACTAAGCGTTTTTAGTTGGCTTAGTATTGTGTTTACACAGGTTCTAACTGTATCCTCAGACACCGTTCCTGTGGAAGGACTAACATGTTTATAAGATTCCTTAGAAGCATCATGTGCGGGCTTCAGGTTGACATTTACCTCCTCCATGGGGTAGGTGGGGTTAAGGTTAGCTGGTTTTGAAGTAGCAGCTTCAGCTAGAGGCATGATACAATCCGTTGCAGCCTCGTCAGTACCAAAAGATGGTCTTGGTCGCACAGCTCTGAGAGTAGAGCTGCGTTTTCGGAGACGAAAGTCATAGAGTAACGCAAATTTTTCTCGACTAGTCGTTTTTCTATAGACCATAGGTCTATTTCGCACCTGTTTGCCAGGGCGAAAGGTGCTTTTTATTTGTGCTCTGCTTTTTTTATTTTTTTCGTCACAGCAGAGTGGATGACTAGAGGTCATTTGGCAGGTGAGGTCTGCGCAGTCGAAAGTTGGGTCAAACCAATAATTTTGCCTTCCCAACGTATCCTATGGGTTTTTTGACAATAACTGGTCTCAGTGACGTAGTTATTAGATTTATTGTCTTGGTGGTTTTCTCCACCCTTGTTGCGTTCGCGTGCGTTGTCATCCATGCTCAAAAGGTCCTTACTGAATTATTGTCTTGGTGGTTTATTTCGCCTTTGTTGCACTCGCGTTCTTTGTCTTTTATAATGATGTAGTGGCGTAAGGATTTTAGATCACTTTGTAGAATTTATAAGTAGATGGATATGAGCTAAAATTAAATAAAAGCGATTTATACCTTAGCAATTAGATACATTTTTTTTAAGATAATAAATCACTCTTAACAATTGTTTCAAGATTTTGTCATCTCATTAAAGAGTAAAAGATGTTAGGCGATTAAAACATAAATAGCATTGTAAATATGATAATTAATAACAAAGATAACTTCCAGCATATTTATTTTATAATCCGTTTAAGTGCAAGTGTCTGGAAGCATGGTTGAGTAACCAAAAGGTCTTCATTTTCCATATCTTTGACTTTTTGAGCAACATCTCTTGCAAATACTTTCTCGTCACCTTCAGGAAGATTGTAATGAAAGAAAATTGCTAAATAGGTGTCAAACAAAAAGATAGACTCGGCATTCAAGGTATTCTCGAAATTCCTGAAATATTCTTGGTATTCACTTGGAACTTGGTCTGAATAACTAATCATTTCCTTTTTTAACGATGCATTTCTTTCGGGATTATTGAGCCTTATAAGGTACTTACATTTCCAGAATTTAAATGCAGCTATTGTCCTTGCTATTCTTTGCTCGTCAGTTGTCATGTTAGCGATTTCTACCGTTTGGGGTAAAACTATTTCATCAATCAAATAATTATAAGCGCTATTGAGATCATTCAAGAAATCTCGCTCATATGATGTTTTTTGATCAAGTAAGTCAATAATTGATGTCCTGTGCATTAAAAGCCATGGCTTCCTATCGGCGTTTGGTTTGTTATCCTTTCCAACATTATAGGACGAATCTTTGCCACCCGAGTAAAATTTATTTTCATGATGATAAGGCGAGATTTTTCCTTCATTTCTCATTTGACTATTCGTTTGAATCTTTAAATTTCCGTTTGTTTGTTTTAAGTATATATCTTTTGCAGGATTATCGCTAAAATCTGATGCAAGTTCCGCATCAGTTCGTTCTCCATACGTAAAGCCGGATGCTAATGCAATTAATGCTGTAAGTAGCATAAATCCATAAAGTACAAATTGGTTTGGCGTCATAAATTAGATAATCGTACTGCTTTTATACCTTTAGTTCCGTTTCCAATTAGCCAAATTAAGGTATATTTGAGTATTAGTCCATATATGTGCTAAGGCAACATTTAATTAATGACACTTACAAAAACTTTATTGGCAATGATATTTTCATCATTAAGAACTTTTTTATACATAGTAAAAAAACAAGACTCTTCTTGAAAATCGATGGAGAAACCAAGATTCTTGAGTTGCTGACTATATATTAAAAATTTAAAAAGGGCAAAATATAAAAATTCAATAATTGCTCGATAGGCTGTTTTATGTGTAAATATATTTTAACCGGAAGCGATTTAATTATTTGTCATTTATTTTATATGAAATTGCTTTACGCATGGCAATTTACAAATAACAATTATCCAAATACAAAGAAACGCGCGAAATTAATATAGCATAATTGGTTACAGAGGTACTAGATACTGTAACCAATAAAGAGGATATCAGTCTGTTTATTGTAGAAAAAAAAGCAATGCCATGGTACTTCGAGAAAAAAACGGAAAGGGAAGTATATTATTAGGAATTAATTTTCATTTACTAGGCAAATAAACGCAAAAGGTATTTATATTTTCACTTTGTTAGCATAATTTAATTGTTGCCACAGATCAAATTGGTATCGCTAAATCTGCGGAAAATTAGCTTATAGGTTTAAAATCTCTATTTTAGTTTTATATTCTAAAGATATCACTCGCCGATACTGCTTATAACTAAGATGCCCCCTCGTTCGTGGCCTAAGTAGTTCAGTAAAACCGCTTTTAAATTTTTAAATGCATGTGGTTTAACAACAAATTGCATTTTAGTCATCCGGCCAAACTTGGTTTTTTCCATAGCAAACCGGGGACGGCTTTCACAGTAGTTTAGTGACCCGTTACGCGAATTTTGTATTTTTTCCCTTTTCTTTCCCTCCCTGCAAATAAAAACGGTTTGGCATAGTCAAATAATTGTGAAGATGTTTCCTTATGCTTTAAAATCAATGATAAAATATAAGAAGATCAGGCCATTCGTATTTTCGCCCCCCCTTAATTGGTATTTTCACCTTTTATATTGTAAAGTTAAACACAAATGAACGATCCTCTGCTTCTTCCAGTTCCATGCACTTTTGCTTTTTTTAATGTTCTATCACTATTTTTACCATTCAACATCGTGACGTTTGGGGTATCGTAGATAAAAATGGAAATTTCATAATAAAAAAATGAAAAGTTGACTTTATGATATGATTGAAATTACAAAAATTATAACCGTGTCTTTTAATTCAAAGACACCGTGCCGAAGGTATGCCATACATTGATTTCCACGCTTGCTTTAACTAAATATTGCCCCTTTTTTAGTCTTAAGCACATTTTATAACTTGCACGATCGTTTATAGGTCGTGTTATATGTTAACCGTGTCTTTTAGAGCTATTATTATTACCCACCAAAGCAACATGCCTGACAGATTTACTCTTTCACTCGTTATTTTTTTCAAAATTTTATTTGAAACAATGTTTTTAATTTTTGTTTAGCAATTCAGACGGGGTTGACCTATTTATAGCGGTTTGTGGGGATATTCTAAGCATTTCTTTAGGCTACTTCTCGGGTGTAGTGAACATGATCTTGGTTTGTTTTGCTATAGACAGAATTTGGTCTGTACAAAGCCTTCTTTTATATACCAAACCGTATAATATTTAGTGTTGTAAGAATAAAAAGGGCAGATCTCTCAATGCGTGAGTTGGGCAGATTTTGGGTAGTACCCAGTTGTTTTATTGGTGTGCCGTAACGCACATGAAGTATAAAAGTTCATTATAAGCATTAAATATAAATATCGCCTTTATCCCGAAATTAGCTGTTTCAAACTATTTCTATGGCAAAATGTGTCGATGACATATTGCACAGCATTGACATGAAAGCCCTATTTTAAGGGTGGGGCGTCCTTTTGGTTGTTCTTCATTCGTTTTAGGAAAACATGTGAGACTGATGTGATTTGGGGTTTATCTGTATTAATAGACGCTTTTTGCGATTAGACTATATAGAATTATATAGATTTAAGTTTATATTTGAGATAAATTATATACACTAAAATTCATTTTTATTTACTAATATATCTAGAATTTTTTTTTGGTAGTGTAGGTGTGTACAGCAATAGTTTTTACTTTAATAGTAGATATATGAGTTAAGACAAATTATTTGTTATTATGCAAAGGGCTACATACTAATACCATGGATCGAATATATATTTTTGCATTTTAACGTAAATTTTTGAAATATCTTTCAAGGTTTAAGAAATGCAAGATAAGGGCTTGTAAAAGATATATGAGTCAGGGTTGTCAGAAAAAAACTTTTTGATAATAAGGCCTAAATAGAGTAAACATGGCTAAAGATATTGAGCAATAATTACGTTATATAAGATTTCCCTCTTTTTAGTTGCCCTGTTGATTTATACATTTTGTCATTCATATAATATTAACCTCATAAATTATACTAAGTCTCTTGTACCGAGAAAGACACTCAAGGCTATCTTCTTGGTATACGGAAGAAGCATCGAGGACTGGTCTGACAGAGAAGGTACTATTGAGGAAGCAAGTAAAGGTTGTGTGAGTATGCACCCTCTAAGGAAGCAACATTCTTATGAAAATAAAGCAAAAAAAAATTAACCTATATATAAAATCCTTACACATCATATTATAAAAACTCGGCGTTTACCCCACCCCCCCCCCCCAAGTAGCATTAGTAAGCATTTTAACATTTTAAACGCTCGAAAGGTTTGGAAAGAAATTATATTAATTTTGGCATTGCAACAACTTCGGGTAATCATATAAAAATTTTTTTTAGTAACAAGGAGGTTTTTGTGACCGTAAATACAAATGGGCTACGAAAAGCAACTTTATCTGTTTACATTCGGTAGAATTAGCTTTTATTATCGCTTATATAGCTCTTTTATCGCTTATTAGGTGTATTTACAGGCATTTCATCCTATTTATTCCTATTATATATATATCTTGGTCACCCTATCATACTTTTGCAGCCTTCCCGTGCTTTTTTTTATATTTCAAGCAATGTGATTTGTGTACAAGCTTGTTCTATATTTGCCCTTGTGGCGAGTCGTGAGGTCACTGCTGCTAGTTCACTCTCGTGAACTACCGGCCCAAGTAACCGAAGCCTGCAAAGGTATGGTCGGGGTGGCCCCCAGGATAGTGTTAGCGGATGATGTGGAGGTTTAGAGTGCATGAAGTTAGGAATGATGAAGTGATGAGAGTTTGCCGCCACAAAAAAAGCTAATAAAAGTCGAGTTTTTTTTTTTTTTGTTCTATATTTTTTTTGTTACTCCGAGAAGGATATATTGTTCGCAAACGACTTATGGAAGCTGATCGTATATTAAATATATGCAAGTTTTTCACTTCCCAAACACCAATTATGTTAATCGCTCTGTGTGCAATAGACAAACCACTAGGTCTTTGTCTGGATGTCAAGGGTTGCATCGGAAAAATTTATACTTCTCCCAAGAGCTTCCTTTTTTTGCTACTATATAAAGAAGAGGTATACCTTTGCTGAATAATATTATTTTATGCATTGGCGGATTACCAAATTGAGGGCAAATAGATGCGTTGGGGCAGAGAAAAAGGGATAAAAACCGTGCAAGCATAGATAAAGTCTATTCTTGTTTCTTTTGTAATTTCTACCTCTTCGCCTTTAGACCTCAATTTGATTTAACATAAGTGGGATATAGCATCAAACGCAACAACTTCACGCCAATTCAGTGGCACTGAGATATAGGACATTCGGGCATAGCTTAAGACTTTCATATGACTACCGACCTGGACATATTGTTTGAGAGGTGGAGGCCTGAACGCTGCTGCTTAGTAAACTTAAGGGGAAGCCGCAGATACTTGCATATAGCATATATAAAAACTCAACTTGGCATCGGACATTTATTCGGAATTAACAAATCGATTTCCTAAGAAAATAAGACTACAGAGACCTTGAAAAAATTATCAATAAAAATAATTTGTCTACAGAAGGATTATACAGAATTACCTCAAGAGTCTAATATTCTTGCAAAAGGCATACAATGTCAAAAGACAATTATAAAAAGTCATCTCTAGATTACCACCTTAACTTTGCACACTAATGTGGCTGATCACATACGACAATACAGATTAAAATACCATGTAAACGCGCATAATATATGATATGGATTACATTCTAGGAAATCACAACTAGCATGCCCAGCCAGGTTTCACACATTTTCTTGGCCATACACTTAAAGCAAGGTGAAATAGCCTATGCAAGAAAGACAGTTGGAAACCGATTGCGAACTACATGGTACAGGCAAGTATATCACTGAATCCCGTTTCCATTAGAAATTGCAAAAAATCTGATGGTGAAAAAATGCAATCTGGCAGTGCTTATATTATTCATAAAGCGGCGATGATGAAAATGATGGAACTGGGACTAATAAAGGCGACATTTCTAATTCTACTATTATTTTTTGTGTACTTAATATACCTTCGAGCAGTATGGCACATTAAAAAAAACCAAACGCAAATCATTTATGGCGCGGCGCTGACATGTGTGTAATGCACACATTTATTGTTCTAGAGTAAAACAGGATTTGCCGAATTTGGCTCATCACAATTATTACTTATCCGCAGGCAACTAACTTAAAATCATGAGGCTTTTTACTAACCTCAAAAGTAATTTATTGATCGGGGTATAATTTATCTCTGTTTGCCAATTTGTCACAAGCAATCGCCCCAAGGCCAGCACTGACATCATTGACTGGTGTCAACCTCTCTTTCTCTACTAGGCTTTTCTCATCTAATTCTAAACCTCCTCTTCGAGCTTCCATAGAGAGGCTTTCTAAAGTCATCTTAAGCACTCAAGACTGAATGTATGCTTCGACTTGGTTGTCGATTCCAATTTCTTTTCTATACTGTTTATGATAGTTTGTAACTATCCCATCCCAAGTCATCACGTAAGATATTATGCGTGATTTATATCCATGTAGGGAACCACAATTATTTGCAAGCAAGTCATATTTGTGCTTTTTTTCTACCTCTACTGTACGGAGGTTGTCAAAGCTTGTGATTCCTACTTCAACAATTAGAATCTCTTTCTTTCCCCTGTCTAAGATGTTATATCCGGCTTGTTGTACTTCACCCTGATACCTGTTGATATACGAGTATCAACTCTTATATCTACGCGTTTGTTTGATACGCATTCTTGTAGAGAGTGGTTTTGTATCTTTTTCGACTTTGCTAAGCCGTGTTTAAACACAGCTGTAAATGTATACATCTAAGAGCTTCGTTGTGTCTTCTCATGTAATCATGCGATAACATTCTGTCGCATTGTGTAGCCATATGATCTGCTAATTCGTATTTGTCATTGCAATGAGGACATTTTACTCATTAAATCAGAAAAATGTTTCTATCCTGCAAAGCACATAGAGCGCCCTCTTCCCTCGGTTGTATGTTTCCGTTCTTTAGCCATCCAGATGATTCTTAATTGCGACTAAAGGATCGTTTCTAGTCCTAAACAGTTTTGCGTGATTTATTTTGTTGTTAATATCACTGCAAAGGGTAGCTCTTCGGATTTCTTCAAGTTTTGAGGCGTCTATTGTTTCTGGCAGGTTGTATTTGCACTTCAGAAAGGCTTTGATCTTTGAAAAGTGTGTATTTGATTGCTTCTCCGTATTTAGAATTGCTTTCCTTCGTAGATTTGTCTCTTGGTTAGAAGCAAGCATATTGTACATTTGCAAGAGCATTCGTTCGCACTTGTGCTGTATGTTACTCAGGCCTCTACCGAGCTCGTCTCTTGGCAAATACAACCTTTATTTGCATGCAGGTTGTTGATGGATGTGGTAATTTATAAGGATACTCCGGATATCGTCATCTAAGGCTTTAAATTGGTCGGGTTCTAAATCTAGTATGCCTTTATAGTAAGTGATCTGTAAAATAGCATACTCATTTATGGCCCTTATTAAATTTTTTGCGTTCAGCTTTGTCTTACCGAGTGCTTCGATTCTTAGTTATATATGGTTTAAGATTTTCTCGATCGTTTCATTCATATTTTTGCTCGTCCCGCTCTCCATATTTCCTAAATATTTATATCCACTATGAGAGTCAAAGAGTTTTGCATCGCATTCGCACAATACAGAGTTTGTTGCCGATTTGTCATGATTTACTTAAGGCCAAAAAAACCTCACAAATGTAATCAATTGAAAACTAAAGGATTGATGCTTTTAAAACCTCATAATGACCAGTATACACAATGTCATGACTTCTTTTTATTTCAAATATGCATATGCTCCACTCTTACTGGCGAGGCAGTAAGAAAAAATTAAGCTCATTTTCCAAAGACGAAAGGAATGTATAAGCTCTAGACACCTCCCCAGGTTCGGTAGCCGAAAGGATAACTCATCCGTGTTGAAATAACTCCCTGCATTTCGTAGACGGCATTGGCGATTCATACATATAGGGAAACATCTCCCAGTGGCGATAGTTATGATGTGTGACAGCCCTTCGATTAAACCCATGAAGAATAATCCAAGCCACCTAATGGTATGATTCGGCTGTAGCTGAGATAAAAGGTTTATGCGTGGGTGAATTGCAAGGTATGTAAGTATAAGGTGTAGAGTTATAAGAAATCATTATTTTATTTAAAAATACAATTCATGAGGTAACACTGCTGAATACTCTTTAAAACCCTTATAACACCCCAATTAGTAGTAAAAACATCATACATAATTAAATAAAAAAACTTCAAACATTATATCTTAGATTAAAAAACCTTTAAAAAACAACAAGCAGCAGCCTATAAACTTACCTGGAATACATCCATCATAGAGGTTAGTGCTTGAATAACTGGAGGTGTAGAGTTATAAAAATATCAGATAATGGGGACTCAAATATTTATGGTATTCTAAGATTTTTTAAAAATGTATTTTTGGTTCGATTCTTTGACTATAATAGTATCATCCCTATAGTCGTTACCTGTAAGCGCTCTCAAAATAAAAATATGTTCGGAAGCTTACACCCATCTTACATCTTGAAGTCTAGGAAAAACGGCTTTCACAAATACATCTCTTCAGGATCCCCCCCCCCAATAATCATAATATAATTGCTTATTGTATCTTATCCAAACATGTCATGCAACAATGATTCTTTTCCTTTCTCCCTCAACCCCATTTTTTGTGCATGCCCACCCATCAAATCTTTGTTCTAAAAACAAAGTCCCCTTTCATGTTTAGCTCTATTTTATATTTGAACTCCGAGATTATCTATTTCGAGCAAAAGTTCAAAAAATCAGTTGTTACTTTTGGACTCTGAGGTGCTATTTTATTGCGTAATATATTTCTTATAATAGTGCCGCAACGAGGGTGTTTAATGAGATTATCAGTGTCCTTTGAGTGTTTAAGATACATATATTTTTCATAATTTTTCGAAAAATAAAAAGAAGTATATGATTTTGATGGCAAATTAAGTGTATATAGAATAACAGTTTATTACCCATCTAGATGGAAGAACAAGAATAACCTTTATTAAAGTATAAAAACCAATGCTCCCTGTATATAAAGCACTTGGTATATGGACCAAGATACATCAATGGCTTGCGATAACTTCATACAAGCCCGATCTCAAATTGTCGTCTTTCTCAACATTTTCAGACAGCGCGTGATGGGTAGTATTAGATCCCATCATATATTTTGATTGTTGTCTTGGACATTATTTATTTAAATCTGCGTACACCGGCCATGAATTTATTATAAGGTGGGAGGTAAATTTTTAGGTTGGAAGGGAACTTACACGATTGGATGGACGATAAAGTAATAAAAGCATTTTTTTTTTGACCGCTCAAAATGACAGGTAAATTTATCTTGGGAGAGTCTAAGGTGTAAAAGGGTATTATGCTATTCGCGCTTGTGCCTTGCCACAAATTTAAAACGTATCAACACAACTCATCAGATGTTTTAGCCTTTCTTGGGATTTGAAAGACATTATATTAACCTTCGTCATAGTGCTTCAATGCTTTGTGTATGTGTAAGATCCATTTCGGGCTTGGAAATTAGTTAAGTGGTTGCATGCTTATTTAAAATTTAAGATTACAATTATAAATTGATATATATGATGCCCACTTATTGCTACGCATGTTTGTTTATTACGAAACCTTTAACTTTAACAGAATTAGAAAGCACCTCATTTAACTATCGTTGTAGCTCCTTATTTAAAACCCATTGTGCCTCTTTCGATGCAGCCAAAATGCTATAAATTCTGCTTGACTCGGTTAGTGTACATTTTATAATACCTTCTTGTTTTATATATAATTTTTTTACACCTTGTTTATGACCATGCACGCAACCGCAAAAAGCCATAAAAACGACGTCTAGTGGCTTGAAAGGACATTAAAGATCTTCAGATTGTACAAATTTGGTTTCGTGAAGCTGCAAAGTGGAAATCTGGCTCCTTTTCGTTTCTCGTGCGTCATGCAATGTAAGGGTTAAAAAAAAGTGTTTTATATCGGTAATAAAAAATTAAGTTTTCAAAAATAAATGGGTATAAAGAAAATGTTGAGCTCTGAACACAACAAAGATGAAACACAAAAAACGGAGCTCGCTGTAGAAGAGAATACGGCAAACTGTGCAACCACTAGGCGTAGCTCGCAAACAGCCACATCTACTGTCTCTCGTAAGACTTCTCTAAAGGCCATACTCCCCGGACTTAAATGTAAACAAGAAGAGCGGCCTAGAGTGTCTAAGAGGAAGTACAGAGGATATTTGGTCGAATGCCTAGAGGTGGGTGGCACATTGCTCTTACTGTCTTCTGCACGAAACTCTCGCAAAGCATAGACATGAAGAATGCAAAAAGCTTGCAAATAAGAAGAGACGAAATGTAAGCACCACTAACTCTTCTTCTCTGGGCAAAAGGATAAAATTGGACATCAACAACCTAACCGACACCTCATGCAAGCAACTTCGTGATTCTACAGAAATACAAAAAGTCTTTCCTGAAGAAATATTAACAGACAAACTGTTTTGGACTTCGGAAGAACACGAAAAATACCGCATGAAAAGGTTGATGAGGTAACAATTTTATCACTTAACCAAGCAGTGCGCGAATATCTTAGTTTCCAGAACATCAGTACTATGACTGATATTGCTCTAATTTTACAAACAGTGCAAAAGCCTATCAAAAATACACTCAAAGAGTTAAGCGAAAATCAAACTGGGAGACTAATATTCTATGCAAAATATAAAAGCTGGAGGGTTCAGTAACGCTGTTAGAAAAGGCAACATCCATTTAAGAAATGCCGTCTGTGGGCGTTATAAGAGCCAGAAAATTCAAGAGACAATTTAACGGTATACTAACAGACGTTATCGAACGTAAGAATGCTGTAATAGTTTACAGGAGTCCTCCAGGATTTACTAAAAGAATATTGACATGCATAAGAGGCGGAGAGAGTTTAGGAGAGAAAACCATAGTTTTGAATTATACAGGCGTAGATTTACTAATAATTTAGGAAAAGAAACGGTAAACCAACACACTGTACCAGCCGAAGAAATACGTAGCTACTGGTCAAAAATGTGGAACAAGGAGGAAAAGGAAAGTGAAGACACTAATTTCAAAGAATACCTGGTCGAGCTCTGCCCACCCGAAATACCAATTGACAGCACTTTCCCAAGCTTCGAAGAATTTGAAAAACCGATCAACTTTTTACCAAAGTGGAAAGCAGCGGGGGTTGATGGAATATTTAACTTCTTTGGTAAAAATATTTCCTTCTTACATAAACACCTGTATAAAGTTATCAGATCAATTTGCCTTACAGGTAATGAACAAAGTGAATGGTTTTATCGTGGATTAACATACCTAATTCTTAAAGGCAATCCAACGAAAGGCAGCGAGTTTAGACCAATTACCTGCATGTCGATTTTATACAAGCTAACCACGAAATGTGTGACACATGTCATGCAATTATGGTTGAAAACAGGGGAATATTAGCTGACAATTAACTTGGGACCGTTAAAAGAATACAATGTGCAAAGGAGCAAGCCATGACCAATGTAGCAATCAACAAAAAGTATGGTAATGGCCTGAAAGCAACCTGGATTGATATAAAAAGCCTTTGACTTAGTTGACCACAAATATCTTATAGCATGTATATTTCAATTGAATTTCGCAGACTGGATTATGAGCTTTCTTAAATCACTGCTTACCAGTTGGGAACTTGAATTTAGAACCGGTAAAGAAATAATAATGCATAAGAAGGTAAACAGGTGTATATTGCAAGGAGATAGTCTCAGCCCGCTTTTATTTGTACTCTGCCTAGACCCGCTCAGCCGTAGACTAAATGAAAAATTTCCTAAACTTGAAAAAAAGGTCGAAAACGCTTCGCATGCCACTAATCATCTTCTATTTATCGATGACTTGAAAATATTAGCTGCTGAGGAAGGCGTTATGGATAGTATGGTACAAGAAACCGTGCTGTTTTTTAAACAAAAGGTATGGAAATAAATAAAGAAAAATCTGCAACAAACCACGCTGCATGCAGCGAAACAGCACACTTGATGGAATCTGAAAGTGTATACAAATACTTGAGGATTATTGAAGATAGGAATAGCAATATTACAAGAGAGAGTCATTCTACTTGATGCGATCTAAGATCCTACAAAGAGTGGAAAAATTATGCGCAAGTAAACTAAATGCTCGCAACCTGTTTAAAGCAATTAACGAACACGCAATTTCGCTCATTAATTATCATGTAGGGCTCCAGCACCTTGAGCCAAGCGACTTTGTCGATATAGACAACAATATCAGGAAAGTATTGGTCAAACATAAAGTGCATCTACAGCCCGGATGTAAGGAAAGGCTGTACCTCCCAAGAACAGAAATGGGCAGGGGTCTACAAAATGCCGAGATGAAAAGTGAGCTTATGCTACTGCAATTGTACAACGCGCTCGAGAAATCAAAAAATATTTCTACAAGAAGAGCTGCAATTCTGGAAGTCGAAAAGCAAAACAACACACACCTGGCAACTATTAAAGGAGCACCTAAATATCAAATACTCTTTAAATGAGATCAACTGTGAATTGCTTAGAACAGCTCAGATCAAAAAACTAAACAGTGACATATCAATGAAAAGTCAACACGAAAAGCTGTTTGAATGCCGATCTAATGAGATGGTAAGCATTGAAGGTTCCTCTGCCTAACTCAAGGATGGAAATAATAAACCCGGAGCAGAAGTAAATTTTGTTATATACAGGATAGAAACATCTTCTGGGGGGCTCAAACTTCCATGTGTCAGCACTGCGGTAAAACAAAGAAGTCAGTTGACCACCTAGCAACAAGGTGTGACCGCATGCTAGGCCATGACTACACTAGGAGGCATAATGAGGTTGTACGATGCCCGCATCTCTTACTCATGAACAAATATAACTTTAAAAAGTCAAACAAGTTAAGAACGCACTTGGTGTAAGAAATAATGACAAACGACTTTGCTGAAATCAAAGTTGGTACAAGAATAAAAACCGACATAATAGTTAAAAACAATCGGCCAGATATATTTGTTTATGATAAAAAAAGAAATAGAGATTATTCTAATTATTGTTGGTATAACTAGCCAGGATTTTTGCAATGCACGTAAAATGAAAAGAAACGAAAATACGACCTGCTTGCAAATGAACTGGGGCTGCTATAAAAGGCAAAAACTAGAATAATTGCATATGTTTTGACCTTGGATGGTGTGGTGACTAATATTGCGGAAATTGAGTTAGAGCTAGGTGTTACACCTGCTATAGAGGCATACATACAGTCTCTTGTACTGAGAAAGACACTCGAGGCTATCTCCTTGGAACACAGAAGAAGCATAGAGGACTGGTTTAACAGAGAAAATTCTATTACGGAAGCAATAGAAAGGTTGTGTGAGTATGCACCTGGTAAGGAAGCAATATTGCCACGAAACAAAACGCAAGAAACATCTAACCCATAAATAAAATACTTATATTTGTGTTTTTAATAATTATTTTTTTATATCCCTCAGTAAAGGACGGAAAGCACGAGACTAAAATAAGAAGAAAACAAAGAAAAAAACATGTTATCAAGCTTTTGTAATAATTGTAAGTACCAAGATTTGCCACGTTTTTATTTATACATGTAAAGAGTTTAGCTAAAAACTTATGTTCTTCATCTCTCTACACTTTTTTTGATTGTCTTGTTTTATCCCACTCCAATTGCCTTCAATAATTGACGTGTGCACTACCGATAAGGGGGGGGGGGTCAACAACGTTTAGACTATGATTAACAGTTCTAAGAATGTATATTTAACATCTAGATCGACGTAAAAATGCTACAGTCTGCTCAAACCGTAACTTTTAGATGTATGTATTTTAAAATAGCCCGTCTCAACATTATTATTTACGTTTCCTCTCCCTGATAGGACAGTTTGTCGAGCTTCTGTCCGCTCATCTAATCCGAGGACCCACACTCCATCAATTGCTCGACCCCTTGTTATACTTTTTAAACAAAATTTGCCGTCATTAAATATCACTATAACATCTTCCCGAACGATCACAAATGATCTAAGTTTTAGCTGTTTCTCAAAGAAACTTTAACGCATCTGACTTTTTTTAATTGTTGTCTTAACTACATTTGCGAATTTCTTTAATTACTCTCACCTTTACATTATACATTAAAGGACAAAAAGAATAGCAATGCATTAAAATCGGGTAAATTAAAGAAAACAAAACGACCTATTCGAGTTCAACGGGAAGCTTTTTTACAGACATTTAAGAAGTGAGAGATTTGACTGTAAACAAAGTGAAGGTGGCATACTGCAGTTCTGGACTATAGGGACTAGGCAAGAGGTAGCGAAGGTGATATTAACATTATAGATTAAGTTGTAGCAAAAAATATAGAAATTATTGACATTTTAGAAGAGGTAACAGGACGAAATACAATACGAAGGCTTATTGAAACCCTTCTCAACAGGAAAATGCCCGGTAATGACCAAATATTTAATTTATTATTTAAAAATCCGAGGTCAACACATGAAACACCAATCAAAACTATCTTTACGTCGATAGAAAATCTTGCAGTTATCCCCAACTTCATGTTTAAAAGCTACACATACTAAATTCCGAAAAAATAAACCCGGCAAACGCCGTTAAATACCAACCCATCACATGTTTACCAAATTTGTACAAACTGTTTAGGAAAATAATAACACGACGTCTAAAGAACTTCGTTAAACTCAATAATGAATTTAATGAACCAGCTGGGAACTGTTAGAAACTCCCAAGAAGCCAAAGAGCAATGTTTAATTAACTAAACCATTGCTAGTACAAAGAAATTTTTACTTAAGACATGCTGGATCGATGTAAGTAAAGCGTTTGACTTCCTTGAGCATGTATATCTATGCAAATGCTCAGATAAATTTAAATACCACAAAAATACCTAGCTTTTTTAAAAACAGTAATGAAACAATGGGAAATTAATCTATCATATAAGAACAAAATTTAGGAAGCACAAAAATGGGAAGAGGAATACTCCAGGTGACATTTAATCCTCTTTACTATTTATCATAGCACTAGAGCCACTTACCCGGTACTTATAATAAAAATTGCGACAAGGTTTGCGTCAAAAATGGCGAAGAGAAACATGAAGTGGACCATTTAACATTTATAGACGACATAAAGTTTTACGCATATGAAGAAAGGGCCCTAAGTTAAGTTAACAATGCCACATCTGCAATCACTAAAATAATCACTCTAGAAATCAATAGAGACAAAACAGCTTGCAATGCAAAAACCTTGGAGAACACCTGCCCATTACTAGAGGAGCACGAGGCATATGAGTATCTGGGTGTTTTGGAATCATCGACAGGAAAGGTGGCGACGAATCAAAAGACCTGTAATTGAAGAAATTAAATATCGCGCTACCAGTATCTGCAAATCATCACTTAATGGTAGAAACTTGATACAGGCGATTGATAAGCATGCAATATCACTATTTCATCACTGCTGCGCTCTTTTGAAGATTGAGCTTGCGGAATACGTCAAATTGGATATGGCTGTATAAACAATACTGATGAAACGCAATTTACACTGCAAACCAGCAAAAAAGTAATAATAATTTTAACCTAAATCAAAATAAAACCGCGGATTGAACAACATTGAAGATAGGGCTGAATGGATTTTGCTGTAATTCAATACATTTTTATAATGTAGAGACGAAATATGCCCACGAAAGAAATGGACAATGCAAAATGAAAATGATAAAGTAACCCAGTTAGGCTTAATTAAAGAGTACGATAAAGCTAAATATGAACTCGGAAAAAAAGTAGAAGTCAAATCTCTAGAAAATGCCCAATACATCCAATTTCTAAATACAATCGACACAGAGTCTTCACACTCACTCTGATACAAAGCGACAAAGGATGAAAATGTGGATCTTAACAATTAGCATGTGGCTGTAGAAGGGAAATAATAGTGTAAAAAGCGACACTCTACTGCCTCCTACTCGGTAGAAACATGTTTTTTGGTAAGGGCGACAAATGCAACCACTGCAACTCCAGCGCAAAGACTGTCGATCACTTGGCAACAAGATGTGGTAGATTACTATATATTAACTACGTCCATAGACACGATGAAGTTCTGCGATGTCTGCATCTCCACTACGTCAACAAGTATGGGTTTAAACAATCAAAAAAGATCAGAACACATGAACCAGCCATATTTCGTGAGAATGATTTTGCAATATAAAAACTGACTCTTTTATCTATACTGACATAAAAATGACATTTATTTTTAATAGTTTATTTTTGGGTTAGTTACTGACTTCAGTTTGTTCCAGTTCGGTCCCCTACCACTTCCAAATCCGCTCCAGCATCGCATAGTCGTTCAACGGCCATTTGAATGACATCCTCGTTGGTCGTCTCATCCTCAATGCTTCTCCTATACTCGAGGGAAATGGCCTCAAGCGTCTTTTTCAGTACAAGCGACTGGATGTATGCTTCGATGGCAGTTGTGATGCCCAGCTCTTTCGTTTGGCTTTTGTGAAAATGACATTTATTAAACAGAATTATTTATACATGATAAGAGAAATAACAGAATAACTCTCGTGGAAGTGGGTATAACATCACAAGACAAGCTAAAGACAGTGGAGACAGAAAAGTACCGAAAATATGATCTTTTAGCGAAGGAACTAAGCATTATGCATAACTGTGAAGTTGGCATAATACTGTTTGTTATGACATGGGACGGTATTGTTACATAGTATCACAATATTCATGTAAGAAAGATAGGAATTGATAACAAAACAAAGACATACATCCAATCAATAGTTTTGAAGAAGACTCTCGAAGCAGTCTCCTTTGACTACCGAAGAAAGAATATGCTGAAAGGAATAAGAAGAGAGGTAGTAGCAGCGGAAGCTTGCGAAGAGATGGTAGAATTGTTAAAGAGCACGAAGGGGATGAGTAGTCGGATAAGAAGAAATAAGAAGCATGTTTTTATTCCTCGGATAAAAAATTGTAAAAAGTTGTTGGCTTTTTGTTTTTATACAGACTGCATAGCCTCATCCTGTTTTACCTTATGCATATACGTTTCTTAAGACCGTTAGGGACTTTGGCTTTTCTTCTCACCCCCTCAGCATATTGTTTCTATGGTAATCAAAGGATATCGCTTCAAAAGTCTTCTTAAGAATAATTGATTGGATGGTGGTCTTCGTGTTGTTGTCAATTTCCCTTTCTAACATAAATATTATTGTATTTTGTTATAATACCAACCCATTTATCCAAACGGTATAATGTCAACTTCGCATTTCTGCATTAAAACCCGAATCTTTATTTAGGTATACTAGACGCTTCTCGAGTATCCGTGTGTTTTTAAATAAGTATTGAATTCTTTTATATTATTGTTTTATATTTATTCTGTGGACATACTACATGTAATTAATAATTGTCAAGTATTTCCATTGCTACATTTATTTTGCTATTTTATGTTTATACCTATTTTTTACTTTTATATTTACCCTTTATTCATAAATTTTCATTTTACTTTTATAAATCGTGTTACTTGAATAAAACGCTTTTACTTGCATAAAACGCTTTTACTTAACAAAATGGCTTTTACTTAGTAATATTGCCTTTACTATATATGGAAGGAATTTATATGAAAGAAAATATATATTGACATAAAAGGTCTAATTGAATAAATGAGAGCTACTTTCAAGTAAAGGCCAGGAATAAAGAAAAACACACTATATTTTTAATTTATGTGTAAATGTGCATATAAAAATCTATGCAAATAAAAATTTTTATTTAAATAGTTTTTCTCACTGACTCAATTTCTGCTGATTACTTACAACTGATGTTTCCGACGATGTAGTAACACTATTTTGAGCAATTACATTTCCTTGTATTCCCCTATATCTTATAAGATCTACTTTTCTCAAAGGATTGATCATAATATGTGCGTTTGTCAACGCAACGCAAATATCAAATAAGGAATCATAATTCTTAAGGTCATTTTTCACTTTACATCTTGCAGCTCCCCATAAGCCTTTCAGCCGCCCATAGTAATTTTCACAAATAATTCGACAGGAACCAATTCGCTTGTTTTCATACCTTTCACTTTGGTTCAAATTTCTGCCCTTTTTGGGTATTACCGCATCAAGAAACTTATTGATTCCAGCATAGCCTTTATCAACCATCACTTTCCACGTGCCACTCTTATCATCTTTTTCTAAAAAACCCTTGTAAATTGACATGTTGTTTTTAAATACAGAAAAATCATGCTTACTGCCATACTCCCATTTACTTACAAAACATACCATTCCATTGGGCAAATGCCCCAGTTCTTTTTTTACACAATATTTTTTGTGTTTATCCCTGTACAACTTTTTAGATTCAGCGAAATTATCGCTAAATCGTGGAACTTCTTGAACTGTGCAATCTAATATTAATGCAACATCACTAAACTCAGCAAATCCAACGTTTTGCTTCCTCTGCTCTTCTCTTTTCATTGGTGTAATATATATTTCTTTGAATATGCCAGATAACGCAATTATCAGTTTTTCGATAATTTTTTGAACTGTTGCTATTGAAATTTTGAATGCTATTGCTAGTGTCGCATATGACGAATAGCTTTTTGTAAAGGTTAGCAGGATCAGAAAGATGTCGATATCACCTAACCGACATTTTGGCCCCTTCTTTGAGCGCGTTGCTGCAATTGTAGAGTCAAAATTTGTGTACATCTCCAAAATATCAGCCTTATCAAAATTTGTCATTATTTGATATCAACATCGGAAAATTCATCAAAAAAGCCATTTCTGCAATCATTACTGCTAAAATCGGAATCAATAAGGTTAAGCTCAAGATTAGCCATTTCCTCATCGTTAGTTTTATTCTTTTCTATAAGTCTTCTCATTGGATCCATTAGGGTTAAATTTTAATATGAATAGATTGTTAAATCTGACCTAAAAGTGAAAAAATAATTATAGAAGAAAAACATTTGCATAGATTTTTATATGCACATATACACATAAATTAAAAATATAGTGTGTTTTTCTTTATTCTTGGCCTTTACTTGAAAGTAGCTCTCATTTATTCAATTAGACCTTTTATGTCAATATAAATTTCCTTTCATATAAATTCCTTCCATATATAGTAAAGGCAATATTACTAAGTAAAAGCCATTTTGTTAAGTAAAAGCGTTTTATGCAAGTAAAAGCGTTTTATTCAAGTAACACGATTTATAAAAGTAAAATGAAAATTTATGAATAAAGGGTAAATATAAAAGTAAAAAATAGGTATAAACATAAAATAGCAAAATAAATGTAGCAATGGAAATACTTGACAATTATTAATTACATGTAGTATGTCCACAGAATAAATATAAAACAATAATATAAAAGAATTCAATACTTATTTAAATACAGACGGATTTTCGAGAAGCGTCTATTGTATTGTTATAATTTAATTACCCATAATGGCGAGAGTGTCTTCGAAATGTAAACGAAAAATATCTGACGAAAAGAGAGTGTTCCAAGACAATTGGGAAGAAGAATATTTCGTTGTTGCAAATAAACATGGTTCGACCACATGTTTGATCTGTCGTGAGAGTGTTATTTTAAAAAAATATAATATTCTTCGTCATTATACCACAAAGTACAAAACATTTAATGTAACTTTTCCTCGTGGTTCCTAAATAAGACGTGAAAAGTTAACATTCTTCAAGAAGTCTTTACAACATCAACAAAATATCATATTAATGGCGGTATCACATGACGCAGCGGTGACAAGAGCGTCGTATGAAATTTGTTACATACTTGGTAAACATATGAAACCATTTACTGACGCAGAGGTTGTGAAAGAATGTTTCCTCAGTGCTTCCAACATATTATTTGATAAATTTAGCAATAAAAGTCAAATTATAACTCAGATCAAAAGTATGCAGCTCTCTGATTCTACCTTTGCTAGACGAATTGAAGTATTGCTAAACACATGTTAAACCGCATTATAGAATATCTGAAGAAATGCAAATATTTTAGTTTAACTTTTGATTCTAGCACCGATATTTCAGCAACATCACAATGTTCCGTTTTTGTTAGATATTGTACCGGACAAAATAAATTTTCAGCCCGTGAAGAATTTTAATATTTCTTCCTATGAAAAATCAAACCAGAGGGACGGACTATCTCAATACTATCAGTACATTTCTGGAAAACAATGATATTGATATTAAAAAATTGGCTTGTGTATGCACAGATGGATGTCCTTCAATGATCGGATCTGAAAAGGGATTTATTACTTTATTGGAAAAGAAATATAATTTAACAAATCTCTTATCTTTCCACTGTATCATTCACCAAGAGAACTTAGCAGCAGGTATATCCATTGCCGAATTAGACGCCGCAGTGCTGATTGTAATAATTATAGTTAATTATATTAGAGCACAAGAACTGAACCACAGAAAATTTAAAAGTCTTTTGGAAGAATTAAACAGTAACTATAGTGACGTCCTTTTACATACCTCGGTGAGGTGGCTAAGCCGAGGAAAAGTACTGGAACGGTTTTATTCTTTGAGGCATGAAATTATTTTGTTTTTACAGCTAAATAATAAAATTTACATCGAACTTGACAATGGTGGATGATGGTGTCTTTTGGCTTTTCTGTGTGATATCGCAGAAAAACTTAATGAACTCAATCGTGGCTTACAAGGCGAAAATAAAGTCATTGCGCAGATGGCGAATAAACTATTTGCTTTTGAAGATAAACTAAACATCTACCACGAAGAAATAGGGAACCAGGTATTCCATGACTTTCCAACCATAATAAAAGCTAATCAAGAAGGTATACATGTTTCTGAAGAAAACTATACGATATTCATAAATTATATAGCTGCCTTAGCCAAGGAATTTAAAACCAGATTTCAGGACTTACGTTGTATAAAGAATTGTTTGTTACTCATAGAAAATCCCTTGCACCTAGAAACAGCCACTATAACAAATTTAGCTGCATTGGGATATAATTATGCAGAGCTTTTTTATGAATTTATTGAATTCAAAAACGATACTAATCTAAAAGCTATTTTTGAAGAAAAAAGAGAAGGAAAGGAGTACATCCATTTTTGGAAATTAGTTCCAGAAAAATACAAGACTGTAAAAAATTGTGCCTTCCTGCTCCTCACATTGTTTGCTTCACATACCTTTGTGAATCATCATATTCCAAAATGAAATATGCAAAAAACGTGTACAGGAATCGACTTATTGATTCTCACCTTGATGACGTATTAAGGGTAGCATGCAGCAATTATGAGCCCGATTTGTCTAAAGCTGTTGTAAATTAATCACAATATCAAATAACACTAATTTTAAAATAAACGATACATGTTACTTTTGAGTTTTACTTTTATCACAATTTTAATATTTAATGAATAGTATGCTGATAGAGTGATATATACTTTTACACGACACCCCCCCCCCGCGACACGAATTTTAATTTGCCAAGGTATCACTTGCGGCCCGCGAAGCTTTACAAATATATGTATGTGGCCCGGAGTCAAAAAAGGTTGAGTATCACTCTCTAGGGGCTAAAAAAAGTTGTATTCCTTAAAAAGTGAACACTGAAGTCTACTTTAGCCGAAATCTCCAGTTTTCCCGATGTTGCCTTAGTTCTTGACTGCACTGTACAGGAGATTCCACGGTACAGCAGCAATTTTGGTGACGCATAAATGTATTTCAGCAACAAGCACGAAATTTATTGTGCAAAGAAGGAAATTGGACATTTACCAAATGGTCTTACTTGTTTTGTTAGTCCGTGGGAATGCGGAAGCAAGCAAGCATGATTTTTTGGTTTTTAAAAAAACGAACAATATTATTAAAAATTTTTGCTAAAGGAAAAATGACCTAAGTATGTGGAGTGTAATGGTTGACAAGGGATACGTAGGCATTCAAAATTACTTACCGGCAGTAATCCCTAAAAAGGGAACGGAAATTAATACCAACGACAAGCTTGAAAACAAGAGAATAAGTGCAAGCAGAATAATTTGCGAAAACTTTTATGGCAGGTTGAAAGGTTTGTGGGGTGCTGCGAGGACAAAGGTCAAAAATGACATGAAAAACTATGATATCTACTATGAAATCTGCGTTTGCCTGACAAACATTCACCTACTAATGCAACCTCTTATAAATTCAGATCCAGTGTTTATCGATCAATTTATGGTGGAATTGCAGATGTTGAGCATTCAAATACTTGTTTTAGCTTGCAAGATCAAGGTGCCACAAGAATTGATGATAATATTAGGAGTAATGACAAATAAAAATAGTAGTTTTTGACCCGTTATATTCAAAATATGTCGGATAATATGCTTATATCCTTATTGAATCTGTATATTTAAAATAAGGCGATAGTTTACTCATTAAAGCTATATTAGTAAAATTTTTTTTTAAATAATAATGAGCTTTATATAGAAAAGGAAAACATGAATAATTGTTTGCATTGAGTATTAATGAGGGGAATTGTGCAGTAAAGGGGTTCTATCTATGGTAAAAAAACTCATAGTATATTGGGAAACACATAGAAGAGCACAATAACTTCCAAAAGGCGTAAAACCCATGGAACCCATGAAAAACGATATTATGGGGTATACAAATCAGTAAACGGCAACACATATTTTTAAATGCGTAATGAGCTAGATAAAGGGTAACCGGTTATAACTTTTAAAGTAAATGTAAACCTCATTTGGGTCCACTAAACTCCTCGTGTCTTTATTTGCTCTCATAAGTCTATATTAACTTTTTGCGGTTGCGTGCACATTGTCTAAGAAGGGTGATATAAATGTAATAAAAATAAAATGGTATTGTATTATTATTTTTGCCGAGTTTTTTGGCGTGGTCGATGCTCCTAATGTGATATAAATATGCTATTGGCTTAATAATATAATTTAAAACTGTGGAAATAGCTTTGAGATTATTGATATGTGATCGTCAGTTATTTTGCTTGGGGTGAAATGTAAAATATGAGGCGCACACGACATGCAGTAGGGTTTATATAAGGCTAATGAATGGTGTGCTAGCTGTAGCAAGATTGCAAACTGCATTAATATTTTTATTCAGTTTTATTTGCATCTGCGGGTAAAAACAAAGTTATTTTGAATGCTTAAAGGGAAATTAAAAATTGATTAGACAAAAAGATATTCTGAAAGATATTGCTAATTTTGTCTAATTATAGAAACTGTTTTCTTTTTTTTGCAATAACAAAAGTTATAATTATATCATGGCTCGGCAACCTTTTTCCCGAAGGGCCAAATATTTTTTATTTGGATCGGTGCTGGCGACACTTGTAGTAGATAAAGACAAACTTAAGCTTTTAAAAAATTTAAGATAGAAAATAACCTTGCAGCGAAAGTAAACGCCGCGTCGGTGGGTAGTTAGCGCAGCGCGAGCGACGAAAGTTTACTGGGGGTCGACAGCAAAAATCTTGCGCGGTGTATGTGGCTTTATTGCCCTACTTCTCCTTCCTCTTCTCCTTCCTCTCTCCCCCTTCGCTCCAAATTCCCTATATCTTCACCCTATCACGCTTTCTTATACTCATTTCTTCAAAATATTGTCCCCCATGCGCGTAAGGGGCGAGAATCTCGCGGACCGCAGGTTGCCGACCCCCGATACAAATGCATATATTTTATCGCATGTCATTATGTTGTTTAAATTAATCTCACGGCTCATCAAGCCACGATAATTGTTTTTTGCCCTTAGAATAAGAACAATATAACCAATTGAAAAATTATCGAACAAGTTGAAAGGCTGTGGCTAAATAGGACTTTGTACCAAGGCGCACTGTTTGTATATAGATTATAAGTACGATATCCCACATGATCGTGTGTATTTACTATATTGTCTTCCATTGCTTGGGGTTAAAATTAAGAAAGGGTTAATATCTGAGCAAGAGCAGTGGCTAATAAGCTTCTCAAGCTTATTTCCCTCCACGACCCCCCCCCCACACCATTCTTTCTGTTCGTCCTCAAACACATCGGGATAGTTAAACCTCATTCGCTTTACGTCAACGTTCTTTACTAACCTTTTGAAATTTTTCATTCAACCACAAAATTATTTTGGTTATTGATATCACTTATAACGTATGACACAAGAAATTTAGGATGTTCGACAACGTATGGTCTTCTCCAATTGGTCCTAATTTGTCCCGTTCATGCGGCTGGTTGTTGCAAAGTACCATGTCACCATTCTTAAGTTTCTTCTTTTCATTGATTTCTTTAAGTTGCGTTGTCTGTTAATTTCTCCTTCTCGTCATTGTCTCCTCTCGTAATCTCCTGCTCCTCTTTAGGGCTTCTGCAATTTCTTTTTTACTGTCCTAAAGTAAATATGGCAAGTTGAGTTTTCTGGCGTGAAAAATTTCGAATAGGCTGCAGCCTGGTTATCCAGATATCTAATATTTTAAATAGATCTTATCAGAGCGATGTAGTTATCCCTTTTCCTTTCTTCGTTGTGCACGGGTTTTGATAAAATTCCAATTATTGTCTTATTTGTTTTTTTGATAAGGCCATTAGTCTGTGGCCCGTAAGGTGATGAGTATTTTTTCTTTATATTCATTTTTACTATACTGATTTTCAACAATTACGATTTTGTAGTCTCTTCCATTGTCCTATAAGATTATGCTTTTGGGCAGCCATGATTTAGTATTATCTTTTTGTACATAAAGTTTGCTACGTCGACTGCTGTTTTGTTACTCACCGCATTCATAGAAATATATTTGATCGGGTAATCAATACCAATCAATATAAATTTGTTCCCATTATCTGTTTCAATAAATGGGCCAATCGTATCTATTACAATCGCTCTATTGCTTCGCCTACTAATACAAGACAGTTAAAAATTAGTTGTTTATTGTCGTTAGATATCAGGCATTTGGACCATTTTTTCAGTGTAATGTAGACATCTTTTTTCATGGTTTTCTAAAAAAAATTATTTTCTAGTGAATTATAGGTTGTAAGCGGATTTGCCTGTCGGATATTTTGATGGTGTGTGGTAACAATTTTCCCCTATCTTCGTCACATAGATTGAGTTTGTGGTATTGCTTTGGTTTCGCAACTTATTAGAATGTACTTCAAAGATAGGCTTGCTGGACAATGCGTCGCTACAACGTTAGTTTTACGATTTCTGCTTAATTTCAATGTCGCCCTCTTCAAATCTTTTAATCATCCCCTAAATTTTACCATTGATGTCCTATTTGTTTTTGATAAAAATCAGAGGTCTGTTTAAAAAACTTTAAGTTTAACCCCTAAAATGTAGTAGATTTAATTTTTCACCCATAATCAGTGCTGGGCGTTCAGTGGTGTAAGTAACGTTTTTATTTGTAGATGCTACATAGTCGGCTGGCGTAACCAACAGTGTGCTCTTTCTTATTGCAAGATTGTGATAAATCGCGCCCAGGCCATCCTTGCATGCATCAATGTTAGGAAATTCCTCTTCTTGATTCGGTATTTAAACTACTGGTCCTGTTGTTATACATCTTTCCAAGGCTTCAAAGGCTTCCTCCAGCAGTCTATCCCATTTGAATACGCCATCCTTATTTAGTTGTGCCTATAGAGCTTTGCAAATCTAGGCAAAGTTCCCTATAAAGCTTCTGTAATAGGATCTAGGGCCTTTATTGCTAACTTGATTCTGGAATTTGATTTTGGGCAGCTTGTTATGCTCATTATTTTTTCTTCGCATACGCCTAAGTAGTTACCCTCGATAATGGACTCAACGTATTATTTTTGTCCCTATAGAACCCAGACTTATTTCTGTTAATGTTAAGTTGATTCCTTTTCCACACTCTAAGTGTTTGGTTACGTGTTCAAGGTGTTGGTTAGATGGAGGTGGAAATATATTTTAACCCCCGGAATACCATTAGAGACTGCCGGCCTTTTCCGTAAAATATGTAATTCATTGCAGGCTGGAATGTGCTAGGAGCATTCACCAGCCCAAAATACAATTAGTTCCATATGTAGAGGCCTGCATGTGTTTTAAATGCAATAAGATGCCTGTCCTTATCTCTTTTTAGCATATGCCAGAAGCCCGATGTAAAATTTATTTTCGAGAAAAAATTGTGCATGTTTAATACTGTCGACTGTATTATGTATTCTTGGCAATGGATTTATGTCTCTCAAAGCATATTTAAGTTGCCTGTAGTCTATACAGAAGCGCTATGAACGGTCAGTTTTTTTGAGTTATACTATTAGGCTGCCGAATTGTGATTTTGATTCTCTAATAATATTTTTGGGTGGAGTTTGCAAAAGCTATAGGAAAAAACTTTTTCCCTCCAAAACCATTTCTTTTTGTTTAACCCCAATTGACATTTTTATTTGAATGGACATTTAGTAGAATCATTCCGCGCATTGCGCAATGATTGAGTTTTAGTTAAAAGCAATGCTTTTATTTACCATACTTTACATTTAACGAAAGTTATGCAAACACAACACTTTTTTTTGTTTGTAACGGGATAAAGTCAGCTAAAATACAAATAACGTGTAATATTTTTATAAAGAACCGTAGAAAGTCTCATTAATATAGTCTTTGCAATTTAAAACCATATATAACAATTTTATTGTTTATATTTCTTTAGTCACAATTTCGATAGATCCTCTATAGGTAAGCTATTGAGATAAATAAACAAAATGCATATGGAATTGCCAAGAAAAATCCATTATAGCTTGTAAGATCCATCAAAAATTGTTGGAATATGTCAGACTATTGAATTTGATGAGTCAATGTAGAAAAGAGAATGTTTAACAGGGGCAAAGGTATCAAATCAAAGCTCTTTTGTGTTAATCAGGAAGATCAATAAGCGATATTTTCATGGGATTGATTTTGTAAAGTGATACTTCGCTTTTTGTTAAATAATTTTAGCAAAACTAAACCGATTTACAGTGGTTAATACTGACATGTGGAAAGCACAAGACGCAATTACCAAAAAAGAATCCATTTTTAAAGCATTAAATTGTAATTCACTCACTTTTGTTTGTCATCTCCCAAGCTGAAGGGCATACTAGAATATCGAGTCGTTAAAACTGCTTTTATCGATATACACGTGCAAATTGAAGTAAGCAGTAGCGTCTATAACTTTAAATTTTTAAAATAGAATTACAAAAATGTGACAAGGTATGAATACGTTTGCCCATCTAAAGCTTAATTTTATTTGGTATTTATGTCAGGATATGATTATAACGGACCTTCTAGTACGCTTATTGTTTAATTAACTATACAACATTCATTTGTGTTTTATCATTCCCAAATATGGGTTTGTGATAAAGAATTGATTTTGGAGGGAAAAAATTTCCCATTGAAGCTTTTGTGAACTCCACACGTATTTTCATCAAGCATGTTCAGGATTTGAGCGTCGATAAAATCTTTATGCATAAGGCGGCATCGGTAAGGTTTCACGTCAACCTTTGGAATGTCATCGTTCAGCTTATGCTGTGTTAGTCCGGCAAGATCGTTTTTCAGAAATTTTTTGTTTTTCAAGTTTCCCAGAGAATAAGCAAATATGCCTTTTTTTGGCTTCTAGCCTTTACACTTGACCAAAATTTCCTCTATGCTAAATTTTGCGTTGTTAGACTTGTTATCGTATATAGTCGCGTTATTTAATACTATTGCGTTAGCTATTTTTTCATTTTTTGTGAGTTTTAGTATGTCCTTACTGTTGTTTGCTATCAATATATTTCCAAGCGTGTTATTACTGATAAAGACACTATTTGCGATTTCATATTTCTTTGTGTAATCCTTGCCTAGGTATAATATCGAGTTGCAGTGGTATTACATTTAACTATGCATAACATCTAGGTTAACTTAAATCTTTAGCATTTGTATGGGTTTAGGATTATGTCATTGTTACATTTCTGGGGTAAGATTTGTTGATCCACATCGAATTAGAAAAGATCCTTGAATTTCGTCCAATACAAATATGTGGTATTATAACCTTTACATTATTAATGTTTTTGCTTTAAGTTTTTTTGTCCAAGTTAATTACGACCTTCTGTTTTACAAATTAGTTCGTCCCCAGTATTAGCTTTTGCGCCGAATCGCTCAATAGGATGGCCTCACAGCGCGTACGACCATTATATCCAAGATCATTAGAAACTTTCCTTTTAATTTCGTCTAAAGCTACTGAAAAATTGTTTGCTAGTATGTTGTTTTCTTTATTATGACTATAATTTGGTTAAATTGTGGCTTCAGCTAGGTTCCAATTATTTACTAAAAAGTTACTCCCTGTATCTATGCAACCTGCAGGTTCGATCTTAAATGCTTATTTTACATTTAATAATGTTGCAATATAGTTCGTTGTTGCTAATTTGTATTTTTTATTATTTGTAATTGCCATTTTGGTGTAAATCCGATCAGTGTATCTGCAATTGTTCATTGCGCTTTACTGCTTGGTATGCGTTCCCATGGGAATGAAAACCTCAAGACACTTGATTCTTCTTAGATAATTTGGGATGATTTTTCCTTGAAATTCTTATGCTGTCACATTTATGCTGTTACAAATCAAATTTTTATTTGTATTATTTTGCCAAAATTTTTTATCGTACTGATCTTTCGGTTTTTTTTATTTTTTAGGGATCTGTACTTAGTGTCTAATATAAAGTTGCAGTTTTGACAAATTGGTTTCCTTCGTACTAGTTTCCTTCGTGATGGTTACCTCTGACGGATGTTTTGTCAAGGATTGGCGTCATTTTTTCCAGCATTTCCGTAATTTTTCGGACGCTTTAGGTTTTGGGGAAAGGCAAGAGTTGTCCTGAGCCTTTCAATTCGAAGTTTGTACAGGTCCAGTATCTTCCATCGCTATTATGTCAACTAGTCGCATCATAGTATTAATCGTGCTTCGCGTCCAATGAATAGAGTATATAAGGTTTTATTGTGGTTTCGCATGTTTTCTATTATGGTTTGTAAAATCATCATTTCTTGGTTCTTCATCAGACATTTTCATTGTACGACAGAAGTCGATCATTTTTTAGTACTTTGTTGTGCACATGTTATAAATCTTTTTAACTAAATAGATTTCTCCAACAAAGGCGGTCCGTACCTTTAATCATAATATTTTATAATTTCAATGAATTGTGAGGTTCGTTCTTAAGGTTATCGTAGTACAGTCCAGCTTCGTCGACAAGGAGTGAGGCTGCTAAAAATGGATGGTTTTTCTAATGTTTTGACTATGCATTCTAAGTATACATTTAAATTGTCGTAACCAGTATTCGGGCTATCTTCTTTAGACCCGCTAAACGTTTTTAGCTGTATTGGGTTATAACTTTACATACTTGGTTTCGGTGGAACATTTGTTGCATTTAGACACGACGCTATATTGTGGCTCTCAAGGAATTCTATCTTATGCACACTGTTTGTATTAATTTTTTAAAAACAATAACTTTCAATATCGTGTTTGTTAATTATCATGTCTTCTATTTATTGGGGTAAAAATAAAGGATGGATGATAAATGAGCAAGAGCAGTAATAAACAGCTCTTTAGGCTTGTTTTACTTTACAACAAAAAACTCGGTTTAGGCTCAAATATGTACCCTATGATTATTTTCATCTAAAAGGTCAAAATTAAAAGTAGGCCGCCTTTTATTACTGTGCCTTTCGGTATAGTCTGCATGAGAGCCACTTAAATTACTATCAATCATTGGGATGTAAGTTCGAGCAGCAAATTTATCGGGATTTGTTAAAATATCAGAAGTTTAATATGTATAACAAATCTTCACTAATCTGATAAACCCAAATCGTATACCTATATAAATTACAAAACCTCCGTGCAAGGTACCCTTACCAAATAACTGTGGATATTTACGACACCCATATCAACAAATTGACCATTTGGTCCGCTCAATTTGCATATTTAGTATCATGATGTAAAGGTGCTTAGCGAAAAACTATCAGTATTTGACTGACAATCGTGCTTGCTCGACATATTTTTCAATACTTTTTTCAACATTAAGAAAACTGCGATAAACAATCGCAATGATTCAAACTCCCTATAAAACAAAATTTTGACTGTGAGCGGTTATAATGACCCAAAGCGCCAGAGTTCAAAAATCCAGTCTTTTTCAATACATAATTTTCTCATACCTAATTACAACGATCCATTCTTGTAGTCGTGCATTATAATCCCATACAGTAAAACCTAGCCTTTACAAGGTTGTCTGTATTTTTCTTTGTGACAAGCTAATTTTTCCTAATATGTAAAATTTTAATTTATAACGTCGTTTTGTATTTTTAAACGGCTTTTCATCCATATCAAGCTTTCAAATAAAGTTTTTATGCAGTCATCAAAGGCTTTTTAGGGCGTATATTTGATTGGAATGTGGTATATATTTTTGTACGCATCTACCGCTTTAATGACACTTTCATCTAGATCTAGGCCGCTTTTTCTCTTAAAGGATCTACCTTAAATTCCAATAACTCTCTCCATTTGTCCATTTGTCTATTGAGAATCTACGCTTACCCTTATATGCATATTCCCGTCCTTTTGCATATTTTTGCCCGGTACTTGTCAATAAACCCTCTTCCATTATTTGTAAACAAATTTTCCGGAATAAACCCCTCCGCAAGCCATTTTTTTAGTACACCCGCCACTTCAATATCTTTTTGGATTTCAAAATACTTGCTCGGGCGAGTCGTATCATAGTCACTTCCCACAGGATTAAACTTCCCTTCTTCGTGGTCCATGCAATATATCGCAAATTTTATAATAGTTCTACGCTCTACACATATATTGTTGGCACACCGCCTTTCCTGTTACTAACCTGGCAGACTTCGCATTCGATGCATACATCAATGACCGTTTGTTTAACGCCTGGCCAAATGATACACCTTCCCATTATAATACGACACGTATTTTACACCGCAATGGGCTAATTTTGAATAAGTGATTTCACACGGTTTCTAAAACCCAGTCTCCCTAGGTATCTTTCTAACCGTTTCATCATTAAAGTGCCAATACCCCTGCCCTCCTACCACATTATCATCTTTTCGTACCTATTGTCCATAATTTGCTTACCTCTTTAATTCTGTTTCAATATTGGCGCATCCAAATCGCAATCAATTAACATAATTATGGGGAGCTAAGGCTTATACCATTTGCATTATAATAAATTGTCGTTCTTACATCTCGAAGGATATATATTTTTTTCTTTATTAGTACTTAATTTTTCTAGAAATTTCTATTATTTATTATTTTCTTGCATTGAATTCTAATTTGAAATTTTGTCCCAGGTCCCCAATAGTCATCTGCAAAGTCGTTATGACATTTAACCCCTCTTCCAGAGCCTGTTAAATGTTTTTGAAGTTATGTGCAGTAAATTTACCTGTTTCTTAAATTTTTTTGTTGTCAAGTAACACCTATTTTACCTTGAAGGTTCTTTTCCATTTGTATTCACTCTTGTAGGCAAAGTTGTTTTTCTTATTAAATTCATCTCCGCAAATCTATGTTTGCGGTTTCTCTTTTAGTTTATTTTGGCTTGACAGGATGCGATGTTTTGCATTAGTCGTTCTTTGATCCGTTTGCGGTCAGCTTTACCTTTTAATCAAGGGTTAACAAAGAAGGTTGTTTTTTTCATCATTTCGTAAGGTTTATATCCTAAGTCCCTATGGTAAGTCAAATTTGCCCTTGTTGGAATATTTTTAAGGCTTTTGGGATTGTTTTTTATACAGCTCAAACCATCGTTTATTGTCCATTATTTATTTTACTTATCAAATATCCAGTAGCATTATATGGATTTGTTGTCTTGTGATCAATATTGCACTTGTTGACTAATGTTGCCAATTTCATGGAGATAAATTGTTTCCGTGATCTGTTATAAGTTTTTTAATGTCTGTGTAGGTTTTTTTAAAATGTTTTCAATTGTTCTGCAGATAGGCTTTGCACTTATTCGTAGATGATTGCTATTTTTGTCCATCGTGGGAATATATCCGCCACGGTTATGAGCGTGAAGTACTTTTCCTTTTGATTCGTTTAACAAAGATATAATTTAATGTTTTTAACAATATCACTAGATACAACCTTAAAGATTGCGATGGCACTAAATCCCCTTCAACTAAACCATATTTTTGGATTGTATCTTTAATCAGGATGCACGCTTTGCATTGGGAGGTAACTTGACTAAGATTTTATAAAGTTTATTTTATTGAAATATCGATGTAAGGAATGTCGTAATCTGGAATCACCTGGGTGTATTAACTCAATATGTATTCTTGCAACAAATTCTTTTGAGTATGTAACAGGGGTTATTACACCTTTGTTTTAATCTATTCTGATGTCACTACCATTTTTCCTCTTAATCACTCTTTCCCTTACTTTAGTGCTAGCGTCTTCTTTTTGTTGTTCTGATATGGTTTTTAGACATAGGCCTGAAGAATTGTCTCCATTTGGTCTAAGAATCGCGTTGATTCTTGTCAGCCCATCGGTCACAGTGTTCTGTTTGTGGTTTTATATGTTTAAGTTCCTAGTTATATTCTTCTAGCATCAATTTCCATATGTTTATCCTTTTGGTAAGAAATTTTTTGGCTAGTATTTTGATGTTATCAGTATATATGGTAATTTTGCTTCCAAAGATAATTGGTTAAAGTAACTTATTGTTTTCAAAACAGCATGAGTATCTTTTTCAACGATAGTATAGTTTTCTTCTATACTATTAAATTTTTCGCTGTAGACTCCTATTACGTTATTTTTTGAACACTACTCAACCCCATGCTGTTTCCTTTGCATTTACTTCAATTGTAAAGGGTTTGGAGTAATCAGGGTAATGTAGCAAAGTTTTTTGACTAATTTCCGTTGGATCTTTCATTATGATTTCTTGCTCTTATCATCCCATGTAGATTTATCTTCTCTTTTCAGCTTTTCGGTAATTAGGGCTAATATATGTGAAAGATGTACGACATATGGTATAAAGCAATTAAAAAGTCCTTGATTCCTGCAAATGTTTTATATTTTGGGGATGAAAATTGTTATACATCTCTACTCTACTTACGTCCAATCTGATTCCTTCGCTATCAATTTCGTTTCCTAAGTATGTAACATTTGACTTCATACATTTGATTTTTCGAAATTGATTAAAACATTTGCTTGAATGCAGCCGGTAAAGCACTATTTGTAGGTGTTTAAGGTGTTCATCTTCTGTTTTCAAGTGGATTAAAATGTCGTCAAGATAGACTTTAATGAAATACAGGTCTTCTAATATTCTGTTCATAACCCGTTGAAAGGTTCTCGACACGTTGGATAACCCGAAAGGCATTCTAAGAAATTCGTAAGTTTCAATGGTAATAATGAACGCTGTTTTACTTTTATACATAACTTCTACATGGATTTGGTAGTATCCCATGTTCAGATCTATTGTTTAAAATATTTTGACCCACTCAGATCTTTAAAAAATTATTAATTAAGGGTATGGGGTAATATATAGGATTGGTTATTTCTTTGTACCTTTTATAGTCAGGCAAGAAACGAATTTTCCCTTTCTTTTCCATAATGACACAAGCTGGAGGACTATAAATGGCACTGCTCTTTCGTATTATTCCTTTGTTTTCCAATTCCCTCGTGTGCATTTTTGTTTTTATAAGAATCTTAGAGGGTACCCCGTATTGTATTTCGTTGTTGAATTGTCCTTTTTAGTGAAAATTTAGTGTTTCTTGAGTGTTACATCGCCCGCTAAAGGGTTATTCTTCTTCGCTTGTTTTAGTATCTCTCCACGCTATAAGTATTCGATATACTGGGAATTTTACCTCCCCCTTTGTTTGTAAAAACTCTTGTTTGTTGTAGTAATAATGTTTGTAAGCAATCTTCTTGACTTTTTTGTGTAACAAACTCATATTCCTTTCCATCAAAGCAAAGATGAATTCTTATAAGTTATGGTAATATCGTTATTTTGTAATAAATCCATTCCAAGAATCATCTCCCCGCAAGAGGTAGGTAAAACTCTAAATTTGTCGCAATATTTGACATTCGGATTTTTTAGCAATTCTAGTGTTTAGTTTACAAAGGTCATTTATCGCAGTTATTTGGCCATTTGCCATTCCCGCCCGCGAGGTTGTTGGGAATTTACCTCTAATGGCGTTTCTCTTCCTAACCATTTCCTTTGTGACGTATTTGTATACACAACCGGTATCGATAAGACAAGTGGTTTCTATGTCCTTAAATACAACGTCTGGTTCAATGTTCCGCCCCCCATTCAATTTCAATATGAGCATTTGTCTTCTCGGGGTTCCTGTTTGTTCTTTTTTGGCTCGGCAATCTGCCGTGTTGTGTGTTTTCGACTTGTGGAATTCGCAATATTTTAAGTTTTTCTCAAACGTTTTCTTATATTGCTTGTTTGTATTGTTATTATGTTTCTATCAAATTGTTTTTGTCGAGGTTTGTGTTGCACTGATGAAAATCATTTCTACGTTTCTTTGATAATGTTATACATTTGAGAATATGTGTGAACGTTATGTTTAGTCATTTCTAATTTAGTTAGATCGTCAAGTCCAGCATTCAAGGCTTCTTCTCGTTTGTCTCTCATTTGGTGTTCGCTAAGGTCTCTGGATACACCCAGTCTCTTGACAAGGTGGTCAATTCTCTCCGTATAATCTATAATTGTATCAAATGCCTCCTGCTAAATGTTCGCGAGATCTTCTGCCATTTGGAATGATCCATGGATGGGGTATTATAGCTTTAATAATGAGTTAATTATTCCTTCCAAGTTTGATGATTGTCTCAAGATTAAATAATACACGTAATTTGTGGTGCTTTCAATAACAGAGATAGCCGTTGCTTCGTTCCAGTTGCAGAGCTTCCAGGTATCAAAAAATTCTGCTCTCCACAGAAACAAATCTTGTTTTTCAATATCCGTGATGCATGTAAGACTTCTTTGTGTGTCCAGGTTCGTGTTAAGCGGCGTGATTGTAAACGTTGCCTTTTTTTTCCTGGAAAATGTCTATTGTGTCATCTTTTTTATTTGTTTCCATACATTGTTTCTTGTCAATGAGCTCAGTTGGACGTACCTCGGTCCGTGGACCAACTAATTTGGATATTATAATGAAAATTGTTTTTATTTTTATAAAAGTTGTTTAATTGTTCTTCCATCTCGATGGGTATAAAATTGTTTATCTATTTATACTTAATTTTTTCTACAATTTTCTAATAACTATTATTTGATGTAAGTTCCCTTTGCAGGCAATTTCGACTGTGCCAATTTTATTACTATCAATCCCTAAAATTGCACAAGCAAGCAGAAAAAAAGATACAATTTATAAATTAGAGAAAGTTTTAACCCCTAAAATGGTATACAAAAGAATAGAAACCGTTGAGATCAAACAAAAATAACCAAATTTATTTTCAAATTATGACGATAAGAGGGGTTGAAATTAAAAAATATATTGTAATAGATTAAGAAATGGATTGCCAGTTTCGTTTTCGCACAGCATGTACCTTACTAGATAAGGGTTGATTAGTTTAGAGGTGCGCGCCCTGTAAGGTATATCTCTTTTAACAGCACTCCAGACACCTTCAATAGTATTGGTATGAACATTAGTGACTGGATCTTTAAATCCCTTGCTATGGTTTACGATTGAATGCTGTATCCATTAGCACCAAGGTCAACATATCCCTTCCAGCAGTTGGTCAGAAGCCCAGACCCACGTGTTATGTTAGAACAACAGCTTGGGCAAGTGTAATCTTGTCACATCGTTCAACTTCCATAAAACGGACCTTCTTTTCACCATCCTTCTCTGCGAATCCCATAACCAAACACCTTCGACGGTAAAGGGCCACGGTTATACTTCCGCTTACCAAATCTAGATTCATAGAACACCCATGTTTGATATTCGTCGAAATTTTCATCCAAAGACCTATAATAGATAGGTACAAGAATGTTTGAAAGACACTTTAGAACACTATTGATGCTTTTTTTTCGCTTAGGTTTAGTGCAAAAACAATTTTCTTTGGGTTAAACTTGTAACACAAAGCTCAAGTATTTGTAGCACTTGAGTTTTTAACAGTTTTCTTCTATAGAACACCGTGTTCTTGCACACCCAGGCTTTCATCTTTCCTATAGAACATATTTTATTCTTACAATACACAAAAACCCCCTTATTAATATATAGAGATACATTTTCGCCGCAGTTACGACATTCTGTTAAATATTTCTTCTCTAGGTCGTCAGCGATGATCTTACTTTTTGCGTCTGTCTGTCGTTTGTGCATAATGAGGGGTAAAAAAAATTATTTATATAGTTGTTGAGTTATATGTCTATGTGCATGTGCAATTTTAAGGATTAAAGAATAAAATCGGCACGGTCAAAATTTTCCTGTAAAGGGGTCTTACTCCCTATTAATTTTACTCAAAGAAAAAATTCTAGAAGATGAGTTTTGTACCAAACTCTCAGTAGCCACCCGTAATGTCGTTATGCACCGTAGTTCCGATAAAATCATCAGTTACCGTGAACAGAAAAGCACCCTTGCAAGACCCTCTTTCTGCATCCCAAACGTACATTTGCAACACCTTGTTTATCTAACAAATAATGTTTTCATTCGTGGCATCACATTTATTACCTTTCTTCGATTTTTCTATTCCATGGCCTCTTTTTTGACTAAAAAGGCTTAAATTAGAAAATACATTTTGACTTGAACCCTTGACTTTTCTTTTTTTTTTGCTTTCTCTTTCCCCCCAACCGTATAATTTTCCCACTGACCATGCATTTATTTATGCCCTAGACACAAACATCAGAGCATTGCCGCATGGTTCTGGCAAAAAGAAGCGTTTAAGCCTCCTATTCGTTAGCACTCCCAGTTTGGCTACAATATGAAAGTTTTTTGGCCATATTTATGCATCTTCGAGCCCCGTGCCACCATATTCGCGCAAAGGCGATGCTAGCGAGCCCATATCGTAATTGTGCTGTTTAGTTATGTTGCTATTTATGATTGGAAGTTATTATTAGGGATTTACTAATTATGAGATTTTATACTGCGACACGAACAAAAACCAGTTCCTGATTAAAACGTTTACCGATGCCATAATTTGGCACATTGAAAGCATCGTAAAGCTTTTTACACCTCCGCGAAAAGGTCAAAGGAGATGTAATTCCGGCTGGAGACCGGAAGATAACTCCCGACAGCTTCATCAAAGCCTGGGTGCAAAAAACTAGGCTTAATGCCAAAAAGCACCCCTTTTGGTATGCGCTTGATATCGCGATAAAAAGAAGACGATGCATAGAGATTGACTTCGGATAGCAAATCAAGTCACCTTATAATAAACCAACAAGCGAAAGCTTTACTTGCTATCTCGGACCACCTACCAGTATGTGTAACTCTAAATAGCGTTAGATCTCAAAAGACTGCGCCCGCCCCAAACTGTCGAATACCAAATTCTTTTAATGAAAAAAAAATCGTTCGAAAAATTGTAAACTATAATCTTACGGCAGAGAACGAACTATTAACCGTTACAAACATTAGCAGATAGCTTACAAATAGTATACAAACAGAAAATTGTGCTAAGGAAGCAAACTGTTGGTGATACTAAATTTCGCATCTTGAACCGCCTCAAAACGCGATATCAAAAAAGCACCAAATCGATAATCGGGTTGCTAAAAATAACATGAACCTTCAAGAGCTTACCAACCACGTCGCCCACAAATTAGAGTGGTAAAACGATGAAAAGTTTATCTCAATAAATGAATTACTGAAGAGATAAAATGCCTAAAAGAAAAAAATTGTTAAAATTTGGAAAATATAACTTTTTACCTCAACTACAAACAAAGAGAGACCACAAGCCAAAAACTGTACTAGCCAAATACAAAGGCGGTCGAATTTAACGATAACGTTAATCCTGAATACGTCATATCCTTTTATATCACTATGCAAATAACAACTCCCCGGGAAAATGTAATAGGCCTATTATACTTTACACTAGGTATATTTGAACAACCGAAAGTAATGGGACCAGTTTGAGAACAACTCATCAGGCGCTTAGGAACGCCAAAGGAAGCAGCATCGACCAGATACCAAGCAGGTTTAACAAACTTATTTAAACGAAACATCACTAAAAAGCAATATAGCCAATCGCTGCTCTGCTTCGTTAACAAAATCGTTGTTAACAAAAAATTTTCCCGAAGAATTGAAAGACTATATTCTAATTCACTCCAGAAGAAAGGTTTTAAACACGACCCTGACAATTATCGTGATATAACACTCATAAACACATTACTGAAAGTATTAATAAATGTAGGCAACTCGTTTGCAAACATTGACAACCTCGACCGATATAATAAGCCAAGAACAAACCGGGTTAATAACCCAAAAATAATGCATCACTCCGACGGCATGCCTGATAGAATGATAAGCAGGGGTGGGAACAATAACAAAAACAATGCTGTATTTACGGACCTTAGGAAGTAGTACGAACTAGTACCACACTACCTTCTCTCCGAAAAACTAGCGAAGTCAGAATTTGGCGAGACCTTCGTGTCTTTTATCAGAAACATGTATTAAACACCAATCTAAGGGTCCGCGTAGATAATACAATTGGCAATTTAGTTGAATACAAAAGAGGTTGGGCAAGGCTGCAAAACTTCCATCTACCTTTTGGTATATTTTATAACTATGTTATCGAGGGTATTAAACCTTTCGAAGTTGATGGGCTCACTACAGGCCTAAGAGGTCTAATGTTCGCAGACGATACAATCATCTTCGGTGTTAAAAAAATCGACACTATTAGGTAACTAACCTATAATTAAACTACCAACTTTCAACTTGATGGAAGTAAACCCTAACAATTTTGATATAACAAAAATCCACGATGACCCCCGCTATCCGTATTTTAGTTAAATGGACTTATCTATGTCCTACTATCAAACCTTTTTATACATATAATCAGGTATCGAGATAAATAATTAAACGAACAAAAATGAAATGGCTAAATTTTTAGCGCGTTGTGGGAAAGCCGCCCTTGCTATCCTAAATTGCACGCTCAAAAGAACAAGATTCAATCTAAAAGCGTATAACGCTGATAAAATATCTTAACTTCTAAAATATCTCTCGGGTGAAAACTCGGGATGTTCTTAAGCTAATCATGCCCTTAAAGACAATGGTGGAAAACGCTTTAATATATTGCCAGAAAACTAAACCACTGCAGGATGCGAGTTTTTAATGAACTTACAAAAAAAAATCTGGAAACATTGGCCAACGCGCAAGAAGCTTCTCCAAACGGTATTACTCTCGCAGATCAATAAGCAAAATATTTCCAACACATGCTCTACAAGAACGTAAAAGCGTATGGCTCAAGCAGAAGAACAGATGGCTAAATATATTGTGCACAAGTGCCATTGGAGGAGAAAGTAGAAGTCGAAAAGAAAACATAAAAGACAACTAACTCTTATTGCTAGAGAGAAATCAAAGGCGTCTAAGTCTGCAAAGGACACAAATATTGAGAGCAACGGGTTCTGCGCGAAATTGAAAATAATCTCGGCCTAAACCTTATTGGGCTAAAAGCCCTGATGCAATGAGAAGAAGCAATTTCATGTACACAAATACCCCTGAAGCAACAAAAATATTGACCGTAATCGGATCAATTGTGCATTCTCTGCAAAGAAACCGTAAGGGAGGATGCGTGGTATTTGCTTATCTAATGCAAATCAGACGAAGAGAAAAACAAAATTACTTGACGAAGCAAATGGACTAGCAGCCGCAAGGTCCTGAAATTAGACTATACCCTGGGCGCTCCATAGGGAGAGTAAAAGGTTTTTCTGCACAATAGACAGGCGCCCACGATAATCCCTACTATTGGACTTCCTTGCAAGCTTTGTTCCTAAGCAGATAGCTTGGGAATAAACCGCGCGACCACTGCTGCTAACTCATTCCCCTGAGTTACGTGCCAAGTAAATAAAGCCTAAAAAGGTACGGTAAATTATGGCCCGGGATAATTAATTAGGTACTTAAATTTTGAGTGTACGAAGTGTGAAGAGAGATTGCCCGAAATATTAAAATGCTTTATAATAGTGATTTTCCTCTTTCCCCCAAAAAAGCAAAAACCATAAAAAGTGGATGTAATGAAAGGAGAAATTTATGCTGTTTCAAGCAAACTGCCTTTTACCTTCCTTTTTAATTTTGTTTAATCCTTTTTTTGATAACATACCATGTGCTGCTTCTTAAATACTTTAAGTAATAAACTTTTCGTTGCTCATCTCATCGTGCCCCTTCCTTTACTCATTTAACAGCACGAAATTCACTTAATTATTTCTATCTGTTATGATGCCGGTTGTATTTGCCACGAGATGAGCTCGGTAGAGGTTTGAGCAACGTACAACTTAAAAGCGAACGAATGCTCTTACAAATGTATAATAAGCTTGCTTCTAACCAAGAGACAATTTACGGAGGAAGGCAATCTTAAATACGGAGAACAATCTAACACACACTTCTCAAAAATTAAAGCCTATTAAAATGCAAATACAACCTGCCAGAAACAATAGACGCCTCAAAACTTGAAGAAATCCAACAGGCTGCCCTTTACAGTGATATTAATAACAAAGTCAGTCACGCAAACCTATTTAGGACTAGAAACGATCCTTTAGTCTCAATTAAAGAATTTTCTAAATGGCTAAAAAATGAAAACATACAACCGAGGGAATAAGGCGCTCTATGCGCACTGCAGGATAGAGCATCTTTTTAATAAAGGGAGTCAAATGTCCTCACTGTAATGAAAATACAAATCGGTAGATCATATGGCTACACAATGCGACAGAATGTTAGCGCATGACTACATGAGAAGACATAACGAAGCTCTAAGATGTATACATCTACAGCTGTGCTTGAATTACGGCTTAGCAAAGTCGAAAAAGATATGAAACCACTCTCTACAAGAATGTGTTTCAAATAAACGCGTAGAGATAAGAGTCGATACCCGTATATCAACAAGTATCAAGGTTGAGTACAACATCCCCGACATAACATCTTAGACAAGGAAAAGAAAGAGATCTTAATTGTTGAAGTGGGAATCACAAGCTTTGACAACCTCCGCACAGTCGAGGTAGAAAAAAAGCATAAAACGACTTCCTAGCAAATCATTGTGGTTCCTTACATGTTTTTAAATTACACATGATACCTTACAAGATTACATGTGATGGGATATTACAAACTACCATAAGCAGTATAGAAAAGAACTTAGAATCGACAACCAAGTCGAAGCATACATACAGTCTAGAGTGCTTAAGATGACTTTAAAAAGCCTTTCTGTGGAAGCTTGAAGAGGAGGTTTGGAATTAGACGAGAAAAGCCTAGTAGAAAAAGAGAGGTTGACGCCAGTCAAAGATGTCAGTGCTGGTCTTGCGACGACTGCTTGTAACAAACTGTAAATCACATAAAAACTATATTCCATTATTAAAATACCTTTCTGCGGTTTTTAAACCGTAAATGGTACATTGCAACAAGATGTGTTTGCATTATGAATAAGACCGAACAATTTGAAATTTCCAAAAATTGGACATCCTTTCATTCTTTCGTCCATTGATCATTGGTCTGTATTATACTATTAATCAGCAATATACTTTAATAAAGAATATCTGCGAGTATTACTTTATTTTGTCATATTCCCATAAATCTTTTTAAAGAATTTTTAGTTTATAACACACATCAATATATATTAAAAGCCTTCCCGGCTTAGTTGTTCATTACAGACGTGCTACCTTGTCCTTTAATAAACTATCAAAAGTCTATATTTCGTATAAACAAAATAGATCCGTTAAATTATTCACCAGCAAAATGCAAATATCTGATTATATAAATGCATTAAAATATATAAAAATCAATCCGATAATGTGTCCCGATTTGACGAATTAGTTTATTAATGTTGTTGTAATTCATTGGCATAATTCTTTTCGGCTTACGGGCTTTTGTAAAGTTGGTTTGGTTTATTACAGGCCTCCTTTATACACAATCAAATTTACAATACAGTCTTCCATATATTTACTAATTAGTATTACAAACATTAGATTCATTATTATTATTATAAATACGCAAAAGACCCTATATGAGTTATCGCTAATTAATTCGTATCGTAAAGTGACTGGATTAACACTAAAACATTACCATTACTTCATATGTATCTCTCTTCAAGTAAATTGATAATGCAGAAGTCCGGCTTTGATTCCTGTTAAACACACTTCAATAAATAGACTGAAATTTTTCGTATATTTATTGATTAGATAACGATATTGCAAATTTAAGTCGTAAATTAAACAATCCCATTGCGACTATAAAAGCGCGTGTTATGAGTGGCTTATGCATTTTTTTTCATTTTTATTACAAGTTTTAGCTGTTTTACTTACAGTACTAACGCTTTCTTCGAGTCAACGAATAGGTGTTGGGAATTCTACGAAGGATGACTTTGAAACTAAAATGGATGGTGCATTATCGCGGAAAAATATTAATCTAGGCTTAAGTAAGCAAATTGATTATGCAAGTGCTATGACTGAAAATGTAAGAAACAAGAGAGAATCTAGAAATACAACAACAACAACGGCAAATCCATGGAACAGTTTTTATGCTGCAAGAGGGAAATAAAAAGCATAAAAAATACTTTAACTCTTACTCGCAAATAATTGAATTTACGTAAATTATCAAATGGGTAAAATTTAGAACACCTAATCTTAAATTTTATTAACAATATCGTGGTCTGTAAATACCAAGATAATTTAAATTTAAATTGATGCAATTCCGATTCAATCTCACCGCTTGAATATTTAAAATGGCATTTAGAGCTTTTATTGAAGAAAGAATCATGGGTACCACATGTGACACCAAAAAAAATACAAGGCCAAATAGAAATATAGAAATGCAAGCCATTGAGTTGTACGTGATATACCTTTTACAATCAATAAATAGCTAATGATAGGAGTTTTGCTTACCGTTTACAAATGCTTGGGATGAGAGGCTAGTAGTGTGCCTATTTATTTAAATTTTTGATTTTTGTAGATACAGCTTTATTTAAATCAAGAAGTATCCACATCTCGTTAAATGACTATAATTATATTTATCATTATTTTAACATACTTCAAAGAGGTTTAATGTTTGTATATATAACCCTGCATTATCCACATTAAATTTTATGCTTTTGTGCAATAGTAATTTTTAAGAGAAATTGACCAACACAACAATCCCACAAGTGTGTCTAACTAGGTTCTTTGTCTTGAAGTCTATGTCTTATTTATTACTAAGATGTAAATCCAAAATTAATATCAAAGGTCAACCAGGCCAGAAGAAACCAGCATACGCTCAAGATAAAAGACAATTATAGGTGACGATGGGGTGGCGTACAATTTTATGGAAAGTATTAGAATACAAATTTATGTATACAATGGTCATCCTGGGTAACAGAAGGTATCTCCCACATTTTTAGCGTTTTCTATGTATTTTTATAAGAAAATCTATAACTACGGTCATATTAATTAAAATTGTTTACAAATATGATTAATAATAAAGTTACCGGTTAACTTCATTATTTGCAAATGTAATTCACGTTTCTTTTGGTATGTCTGTTAAAGATGCCATATTTGGTCGACATACTTGATTTAGCTTGCATCAAATCGGAAGGTTTTCTCTAGGATTTTTGCCTGACATAAAACTCTGTCTGATTCAGCCCAGGCTTTTATTCCAGCCTTTAATTATTAGTTGGCAACTTTTTTGACAAGACATTAGCATCTATTTTAGATTAGTAAAATTGTCTTAATTTTATATGGAAAATTTTGTTTTTTACCTTTATCCTATCTGCAGACTACACCTCGTCACCATGTTGCACTACCAACCTTACAGTCTCATCGCAAGCGTCAGGCAAAATATAAGTAATAGAAATTTTGTAATTTTAGATTTCATCAGACATGAATAAAAATATTATTTCCTTTAGGCTTATGCTCCTTGATGTATATTACATAGTTAAGCCGCAAGGGATATTTCGGCCTTTCTATAACATTTTCGAGCTTTTATTCAATCATAGTTAAAGGTGGCGTCTGAAAGCTTTTAGCACGATATGCACAAATTACACCGTCAGATGCATAGGATGTATTTTGTTTAGTTAGATGTACAAATAGCATGGTCAGAGAATCTTTGAGGTAAGTAGAATCAGCAATATGCTTTACATTTATGAATCTTATGAAGAGGGCTATTGTTACTATAAGCCTATTTTGCAGTTTTGATTTGGAACATCTTCCAATATACATACTATGTCAGCATTCCTGCACACCCATTCATCTATTTTGTAATCATCTTGTATGCTGTTCCTGTATTACAAGGAGAATAGCTCAAAGTACTCTTAATGACAAGGTTTGCTTGTTTGACTCCAGGTGGGTTGCTACAACAAATTCTAACTGTAAAATTTGTTGAATTAGTCACCACCCCGACCATGTTATTACGTTTAAGATTAGTTTTGCCTGTATATAAATTAAATATATATATCAATCATAAAGACTTAATTGATTAAATTGCTGCTTAGCTAAAAAGGACATTTGAGGACACGTCTTTTCTTTCCAAAGAAACATCGATGATTGCCGGGAAAGGAATGATGATAGGGGGTATATAGATAAGTTGTAGATTGCTCAAGGCGTCCGAAGAAATCCTCATTGCGATTTAGGAAAATAAATTAATCTAAAAACAAATTTACTTGATTGCTGCTTTAATGACATTTAAAGTAAAATTGCAAAGCCTATAAATACTTCTTGAAGTTAACAAGTTAATGCGCAGTGTCTTGAAGATATTAGTACTTATTACAATAATATTTTACCTTTTTACATTGAGCTGTAGTCAACAATTTACATCCAAGAGAAGTCCTGATGATAATGCTACATCTTATGAGTTTAAAAGGCTAGCTTTGAATGTATACTTTCCAACTGAGAAGCCAAATATTTTGAAAACAGTAATAGAATTATTGGGTAAAAAAGCAAAGAGAAACAATAAGGATTTGGTAGGAGACGGAAATTCCACAGGTATATTTTGGGCTCCAAGAGGGTAATAAACTCAGCCTGTATTTGTAATGTCTGTACTGTGTCCATTTCTTATTATTTTTTGTGTGATATTGTCAAAACAAATTAATTCTCCATATGATTGATTTAATTTTTGCATTAAAACAACAACAGTACGTTAAGCCTTTTTTTACTATATTTTAATCTCGTCCCTTCAACTATTGACATTTGCATATTTGAAAGGTATAAAAGAGAGGTAGACAGCAGCGGTAGCTTGCAAAGATATGGTTAAAAAAATTAATTTGAAGGCCATAAGTAGCTTGGAAATACAAGAAAGCGAATGCAAAGTTGTTTCGGAGATTTATTTCAAATGTACATATAAATCACGTTCGTTAAAAAGTCATGATAAGTATTTTACCTTGGTATTTTATTTGTTTGACGATTAAACCGGGTTGCACATAAATGGAAAAAAGTTATTTGCAATGGCTTAGCACCTAATACAAGTGGCGCAATTTTGTTTTAGTTTGTAGTTCACAGCTTAAATTGGATATTTTCCTACTAATTGTAATTGACGAACTTATAGCCTATCTAAATATGCCTCCCTTGACGCCTTTGTCAGTTACGATAGCCAGCCAGTATCAATGTCTTTATTTCTTAAGTCTTCATCAAAGCATCCAGCGACACAAAAAAATAAATGAGCCGTTCGCCAGAATATATATATTTCTTATTTGCGTTTGAGCGTGAGATGCTACTAATGAAAATATACTCGAAATTGCGGGATACTTTATGGATTTATATACAAAAAAACTCGAGTCTCTTGTCTTCATTCAGATTAAGCATTAGATCCTGCATAACAATGTCATGTAATTACGAGTGGGGCAAACTGCCTCAAGTAATATTGCCATATGGCTGTAATTATATAACTTTAATAATTTCTTGAGTGATTATGTAATAAAAATTTGTAAACCTTACACGTAAATTAAAGTGTAGAGTATTTCTAATTAAACCTCGATCGCAAATTTTAGATACATGTATTTTTCGATATTTAATGTATTAAAGTATTTGATAAGCCTCATAATCATTTTGAAAAGTTTCGCCTTTTTTGTGTCTGGAAAAGCGGCAGATAAATTAATTTGGGAGTACAGCATAAGTAACATATGCATATCTTATAACGATTTTGGATCTAAGACATTAGTCCAGATCAACCTTCACCTCTAAACTCTCGCAGACACATGACTAACAGTCCATTTGTTCGTTTTTAACGCCCAAAGAGAATAGAGTTTGTTTTTTGGATTTTAAGTTTTGACATTGACTGCATCAGTATTAGAGCCAGGGATAAATGTCAGCAAGTGATTACTTGATAAAGGCAAGCCACCGTCTCAAAGTTCGGGTTGTACTGCAGTATACATCACTTAATTCTTTGCACAGTGTAAATTACGTTAAATTAAGATCTATTAGTTTGTTTGTAATCATACCTCTGGCATTAATATCGCTTGTGATTTACTAACAGTCCAATGACACTATATACCGCGATTATACCTCTGCCGCCTTACTATTTATCTATTTGCTAGTCTAAAAGATGCAATAATTGTCATTAAATACATTTTTTTACATTAAATCCTTCATTCTATGTTTTAGGTCTAGCGCCTTTGCTAATCCACTTTGGAGATTGTTACTACCAGTCCCGAGTCATTAAATGGATAGGGACCACGTTTTTAAGTTTATACATTTATTTGAGTAATTTTGGCTAACAATCAGCGTTTTAAAAATCAATGGAGATGAAAGTAAGGTGTCAAATTATGCAAGCCTTTTGTTTTCCTTCCAAATTTTAAGTACATTAGCATGCAGTGAATGAAATCTTAAAAAACCTCGACGCAAAGAGGTAATATTAGGTGAAATCAAAAAAATTTGAAGCTACAAACCCCCTTTGCCAATCAAACTAAGTAAGGAACATGTGATTTTTACAACTATTCGTGAATACCACTTTTTAGCTCTCTTAATTAAAAATCTAATAATTTAAATTTCATAACTTAAAATTTTAATATTTAACATTTTTTTAAAGTTCAAATACTAATACAAATTTAAATTGATTATATCTAATTGATCTTTTTCACAAAAAAAAACTATATAAAGGAAGCAAAAATTTGAAACTATGATTTTACAGCTATTCATTACATTACAAACTGTCCTTTGTGGAAGACACTTACGTTTGCAGAGAAGAAGGCAGCATTACCAGAATCTTAAAAATAGCAGAGTAAAGGAGCAAGTAAGGCAAATCGAAGCAATAAATGTTCCAATTAATCCAAAAAATGAGGAGCATGGTGTAGTAGCGAAACACATTGGAGTTTACGAGGAAATGGAGAAAAAGGCAAAAGGTAGCTCAGATCCAATAAACAATGTAATTAAAGCAGATACGAAGGAAAAACTAAAAGATCCTCTTGTGGGGCTTTCACTAAACGAACAAGAGCCAGAAGACTTTTTGGATCCATACGCGTTGCCAACAAAGGACAATCAAGATTTGTATGGTATTGCTGGCGCCGTAAATGATGAAGTAATTACTATTGACAGGCCTGAAACGCCCTCCTGTGAGCAAGATTTGCCAGAAATGGCGAAAGAAGACGGTGAGATTACTATACAGCAGGGATTCGAACCTGCACAAGCGGTAATTGACAGCCAATTAACAATATTACTCGCCGAAAGCATTAAGGATAACCAGCAACAAACTCAACAGCAAGAACGAGAAACCAAAATAACCGAGATTAACGATAAAACATTACAAGATACAAATTTTGAAAATTCTGGTAGCAATATCGAACTCGAAAAAACTTGCGACACGGGCGACTTTGAAGTTCCGATGCATGACGACGTGCCAGCTCTATCCATCACCGAGCAAAATAAACCCGATAAAAACGATAATGGTTGTAAGCTCAAAGAAACAGAAGCTGAGAGATCTGCGAATGTTCTTGAACCATCGCCGAATGCAGAATATGACGATGTAGATAATCATAACGAGCGTGGGCCAGGCAATGAGAAAAATGCTCATATCTCCGAGACTATACCAGAGCTGCAACAAGTTGGACAAAACATCAATACAGAAATTGAAGGGAATAAAGGACAAAATTTATTGAAAGGAACAGATGCTGATGAACCCATCATCCCCGAGTTCAAAATAAAAGATACGAGTTTTGACACTGCAAATAATGAAAACGAACCGAATTTAAATAATACTATAATGTTTTTAAGGACGCCAGACGTAAAATCAAAACCTATTATTATAATTGAGAAGAATATCCAAGTAACTGATGGCAAGAAAGAGCCGGATGCCTCCCCCAAAATATCATCTATGATCCTCTTAACGACTATTCTAATTTGCTTAGCGACTCTGGTTGGAATTGGTATTTACTATGTTCGCGCGCGTAAATCTCAATAAAGGCATTTGAGATTTGAAGTGTTATTTGGGCTTGGGCTTAATATCAAATGCCATTGCTCTCAGTTTTTTTTTCCGGCTAATTACCCAGCCTAACTTATTTGCTTTTATCATACACCCTGTTAATTAACTCAATTAATAATTTTTGGACATTCTAGCCAATGTGATTCTGTATTATTATTTTAAATGCCTATGTAAAATATAGCCTGGTAAATTTTGAATCCATATATGTAGCCCGGCCGCTTACAAATGCTTTATTATTACTAAAAAACTATATGCCCCCCTCAAAATTTGACAGGGGACGGTGTGCTTACTAAGTATTACAGAAGCCAAAATAAAGAGTTAGGTGTGACACCTACCATCGAAGCATACATACAGTCTCTTGTACTGAGAAAGACACTTGAGGCCATATTTTTGAAACACAGGAGGAGCATCGAGGATTGGTCAGACAGAGAAGGTGTTATTGATTAAGCAGTTGAGAAGATGTGTGATGCTGCAAAGAGCCCGGAGACACTTGTGCTATAAAAACTAGCACCAAATATACTAACCAATAAATAAATTAATCATATGCCCCCTAGAATACATAAAAATGTGTGTTGCACTTTTGAGCACAAAAAATAGATAAAACTATTGTCGTATTCAATAACTGACCTTATATATACCACAGGCTAACTAAAATTATGTTCTTATCTCTGATAATAATGTAATCCAGAAAAGGCTTATAAGCGAATGCCCTTATAATTAACATGGAATACCCAATTTAACACATACCCATCATGATAATTATCATTAATTTTTCGACCTGAAAGCGCTAGCCTGTCAGGATACTTGTGCGTGGCAGATCGTCAAATAAATATATATATATATATAGCGCAATTTTTACATATTATTAACAAATTTATAACTTACAAACAACGACAACCCAGTCGAAGCATACGTACAGTTCAGAGTGCTAAAGATGACTTAAGAAAATCACTTCGTAGAAGTCCGAAGTGGAGATTTAAATTTTGATGAGAAATTTTCTCTGGTGAAAAGTAGATGACACTAGATAATGATGTCAGTGCTGGTCTGATGTCGACTGCTTGTGACAAACTATAAAACCGACAAAAATTATACCCTACTAAATAAATTATTGACGTGTATGGGTCTTTAAAGTTTAAACCTAGGATCGAAAACTTATCTAAGAACGTTTAATGCTTTTTTATAAATATTTTTCGATTGGACATCCTCACATGCAAATAGACAATAGTATGAAAGATACACTATATGCATCATACATTCTATCATTCTTCCTCATTCCATACGAAACATATTTCAATGCTAGACCGTGTGGCGCAACGGTAGCGCTTTCGACTCCAGATCGAAAGGTTGCGGGTTCAAATCCTGTCGCGGTCATATTTTTTTTATGTGACAAATATTCGAACCATGACGTAAGTTGCTATCAAATAGTTTAAAGCATGCTGAGATGAATCTACAGGAGTTTGCAGAGATTTGAAGTAAACTTCGAATTAACAAAATTATAACGAAATGTAAGTCGTAATTTTTAGATTCTTGCATTTTATACATTATAAATTCAAGTAAAGAACATAAATATATTTTGGTTTACTAATATGTTATCAAAAATGCATGCTCTATAAAAATATAAGGCTCTAATTTTGAATCTATTGATATTTAACAAAGCTTAGGTAGCTAACAAATAATGCATTTAATCATAGCACAAAGAAGCTAAAGCCATACTTGACATGAAGTAATGAATTTCCTTGGTTTCTGCAGGCACATTTAGGAAAAGGATTCCGATTATCCAAGCACTAACGTGTATGATGGGAGAAACTCAGATGTATTTATAGGCGCTTGTGGTCGATTTGGTGTGGTTTTTTATCTGAACTAATGTGAAAGGTTTTCCATTTTCTTTACCGCCGCATTGGGGGTAAAGAAAATTAAAGAGTGATTCAACAGTGTTTCCCTTATTATATTGTATTCTATAAATAAAATCATGTTTTTTTTTAGAAAAAGGGAGTTTTACAAGTAATCTCTTCCTTGATTATTCGCAAATAATATTGAACTAGAAGATTACACTGATAGTCTTAATATTCAGTACAAAAGCTAATGTACAAATCTTAGAATAACACCTAACATCGAAGCATATATCTACTCCTCGCATTGAGTAAGAATTCCAGGCAATATATCCTAGATCAATGGCACATAATGACTAAATAGAAACGACCTTTTATGCAGCAATAACAAACTGTTACGATCCTAAGTCATATAAAATTGATTAGCCAATAACAAATCATACCAATAAAAACTTACTCCTTATTATTTATTCTCTAGTAACAAAACTTCTTCATTCCCCATTACACCCACACTCCCATCTCTCATCAACCCTATCACACTCAAAAACCTCCTTCCCCAATCTCTTATTAACCTCATTATGCGCATTACACATCCAACTCGCAAGCTCATCATGATTATTCACCCTAGGTGGCATCTTATCAATCAACTTACTAAAATGCTCCGCACAATCCCCACATGGATACAGCTTCGCTAATAGATAGATAAATGATATAACATCCTTTTTATGCTGTGTACTTGGCAAGCCAGGATAAGCAGCTGCTATTGTATGCAGCAGTGTCCAGGTACTACGGCCAAGCTCGTGACGAATAGCTAGTTTAGTCATTGGCTTTGAATAGACGTTAATTGGTTTATCAGATTTATTGTGTTGTTTTGATATTATTGGTTTTTTGAAAAGGTTGTAGATTGTTAGGAGTAAGTAGAGTGTTATTATTAGAGTGATAAAGCGAATGACAAGTGTTTCTTTGCGCATTGTTATTTGTTCATCTTTCTTTTTTGTTTATAAATCTAATGATTATGAAACAATGTGTTAGAATTAAAAATTCCTTAAAAGGAAAGGGGAAGAAATTTAAAAATACGAAAATTTTTAATGTTTTAATTGATAATAACTTGCAGTGTATTGATGACAGAACAAGCAATCTTGCAAAGGCAAAATTTTTTCAAGGGAAATCATGTCGCACTTCTATAAGTTGAAAGACCCACATAAATAATTACTTTGGAAGATACAACTTTTCTGTGCCTAAATATTTTTTGTTATTAAAGGTTGGCTATCAATTATAGCCTTTTCTTTTGCTATATCAAGGTTCAAATCCTTGGTGAAGTAAGCAAAGCTTGAGAAGGCTTAAACCGTGGTTCTTTGGATTTGTGCATAAAAGGATTAAAGAGTCAATGTATTAAAATTAAGCATTATACTTTTACAGAGCAGTGTCAAATGAAAAAGTCTTAAAATGATATAATAATCGTCAAACTTTTCCTTGTTAGATTTATACTCATGCAACTCCTAAACAACTATGCTTGGTTTTTATCTGCTCAATCCTTAAACAATACCGTTGTTTTCTTTCTCTTTAACATTTCACTTACTCACTTTTCCCTCTTTTTATAACATTTCCAATATTTCCCTCTTTTCACTCTTAAACATTTCGCTGACTCACTTTTCCCACTTTTTCATCTTTTCATATTTTCCCCTTTTCCTCTTGTCTCTTATTTCCATATTTCCCTCTTTTCACTCTTAAACATTTCGCTTGCTCTTCCTTCCAATATTTCCCACTTTTCCCTCTTTTCCCTTATTACTCCTTTTTCTCTTTTTCCCTCTTTTCTATTTCTCCTTTTTTCACTTCTTTATTTTAATATTCTACATTTAGACCTCCAAAATGGCAAAACAAAAACACCACATCATTTCATGCCCAGATTGCTTAGACTCACTTATTATAGACGATTCAAAAACCGGCTTCTCAATATGTACAAACTGCGGTCAAACTCTCAACCGCATAATAGACACCGGCAGTGAATGGCGATCATTCACCGACACTTCCGACCCTAGTCGTGTCGGCAGCACCTCAAACCCATTATTAGACGTCGAACAACTCGACACTTTAATTAGTAACTCAAGTCTCGCCCGCGTCCAATTAAAGAACCTAATGCGCGGTCCCGAACGTAATCTATTGAACGCCTTCAACCTAATACAAACGTATTGCGATCGCTCCGGCATCTCAACTATCGTCTCTGATCAAGCCAAACTTTACTATAAAGATATCCTAAATAAAAAGACTACCAAAGGAAAGAACTTAGAAGCAGTTGTTGCTGCTTGTTTATATCTAAGCTGTAAGAAACTAAACACCGCGAGAACTTTTAAGGAGATAAGTCTTATTTGTCAGATACCAAAAGAAGAGATTGGGAAGATGTATAAGTTGATTGAGAAGGAGTATAAAGTTAAGAATACGACTACAGAGGATATAATTGAAAGGTTCTGTAGTCATTTGAGTTTGAATATGAAGGAGCAGAAGTTGGCTAGATTGTTAAGTAAAAGGGTTGTTGAGCATAGTCTTGCACCCGGGAAGAGTCCGGTTAGTATAGCGGCTGCAATATTGTATATGACTTGTTGGGTGTTTAATAAGAAGAGGTGTAAGGAGATATGTACGGTTACTAAGGTGAGTGAGGTAACTGTGAAGAATACGTATAAGGAGCTTGTGATGAATAAGGAACTGTTGATATTGGATGGGGAGTTTCCGCAGAGTGTGATTGATTCACTGCCAAATGCATAATGGGATGATAATGAAAGAGATATATCATACAAAGGAATACAATATAAAGCAAAGGAATACAGTATAAAGCAAAGGAATACAATATAAAGCAATTTATTATGTTAAGGAATACTACTCTGTGTAAATTAAGTGATTTATAATAATATTGTAATAAACAAGTAGTCTTGTAGATTTTTACTAATGAAGCGTTACGTCTTTGCATACCTGATATATAAGAGATACTTTTTTATTACAAAATATGCCTTATCCTTGGGTAGTCAGTACTATAAAAAAACGATTTATGTTATATAAGCTCATATCTCCGAATTTTGCACTCTAAACCTTTCAATACTTCCTAAATAATATCCTTGACCGTCTTGACGAGGCAGTGATATATCATTTATAAAATTCTTATTGGCTTTGGATATCTAGCTATTGAGTAAGAGTAGAAACATTTTAGTAAGGAAGCAATAATACCATGAAACAAAAAGACAAAATATCTAACATGTATAAAATTACTCTATTTGGCCTTGAGTATCTAACTATAGTTAATAAGCTTCTAGACGACCTCTTTAGTAAGATATTTATAGACCTTAGTATCTATCTAATAGCTTGTAAGGCACTGTCTTGATAGAGTTACCCGGCTATATGCGAGTGATTTGTAAGTTAGATGTGATCTTATGTAGATGTATTGTATGAGATTTACTTAGAAAAGCATAGTGTTGGCGGTGTACTATTGTTGGAAGACATGTACTTATATAAAATCTCCTTTATATACTAGTAACTTGATATATTAGCCATTAATATATTAGCCTATCTAATAACTAATATATCATACAACACATAGATTATTATATAGGAATAAGGTATCAATCTGTAAAGCTTGTATCTGCTAACTAAGCATACTATCCCAATGCTTTCAATTATTTATTCTTGACCCATTGGTTTGGTTCAGATCATTTTACGGACAAAAGGTTTTGCTTCTTTATTATCATAAGTCTATTCATTGTATCATCTATGCCTCTACTGAATTAATATATCTTAGCTTATAAGAAAACAATAGGCTCCGTTGTTCTCCTCTACGTACTAACATACGCAATACTCTCTGCTTAATTAGCAATAGACATGTATGCTGTAATATCCCTATATATCATATATTGTGATAAGCTGTTGCATGGTGTTCTGTATCAATTCTCTGTTTTTAACTATCTTACCAATTATATAAGCTAAGGGGTGTACTAATACTAGAAGTTTATCTATAGCTCGGCTTTCCATTTTAAGCATACTAATGTTATAGCCTTACTTTATGCAAACAGTCATAGCTTATTGTATAAGTTAATAATATCAGTGTAAAGGTCATATAAACACAGCCTCAAATAAACAATTACTATTGTTATAGCCTTAAGAATGCAAACACACCCAGTTTATTATATTAGCTTTAAGAACGGCGTAAAGGTCATATAAAAAGCCTTAAATAAATAATTACTATGGCATAGCCTCAATTATGTTAACACTCCCGGCTTATTCTATTACTTTATAATGTGCTGAAACAGACAGTTTATAGAAATTCCAGCTTATAAGGCGTCATGCATACATGTCTTATACATTTATAAGCCAACACTCCCAGCTTATTATATAAATTTAATAGATTGCAAAGATTGTCACCTATATATCAAAGCATTAAACTTAATAATACATGTCCTCTCTTAGACTAAAGCATTTCTACTAGCTTATTATATTAGTTTCTATGTACTGTTATGGAAAGTCAAGATATATCAAAGCATTAAACTTGATTTTACGAGTCCTCTCTTAAACTTAGACTTTTTTACTAGCTTATATTATTTATATCTTAATATAAGACCTTATCTTCTACTTATTCCAATAATCTTTTTATTTCCTTCTCAACACACCCATTGCATTTCCCCCTCTTCCATTACTCTTCGTCCTCTGCCCTCTGACTTTAAGTCCATTACACAACCTCAAAACTCTCAACTTCTTAATCTTCTTCCCATTCTCAATGAACATCCGGAAATCTGCATCGAGGCTATTCGCTACTAAGTGATTTGGATGGTTGAGCATATAACTTGGTAGATAAGCTCCTAGATTATTTATTATATTGACTATTGTCTCGATATCATCGTTACCTAAAAAGCCAGCACGGATGTTTGGGTCTATTTTGGCTTTACGACAAATGGCGGTTGCGGTTCGACGACCGATACCGCGAATCATGGTTAAGCTGAAGTGGAGTGGGAGTGTGCCGTGTAGGTTTGTATTGAATAATCGGAGAATGTGTGTTATAGAAGTTGGGATTGACATTTAGGGGGTATGAATAAAAAAGAAAATAAGAAGGGAAATAAAATGAGAAGAAGGGAAACGTAAAAAAGAGAAGGGAAATGTAAAGAAGAGAAGAAGAGAAGAAGAGGACAAGAGAAGAAGAGAAGAAGAGAAGAAGAGAATAGAAATATAAAGAGGGGAAAGAAGGGATTATAAATGTAAAGTAGAGAGAGAAAAGAAGAGAAAGATTGTAGTATATAAGAGGAGGAGAAAACTTGTAGTATACAAAAAAAGAAAACTTGTAGTATACAAAAAAAGAAAACTTGTAGTATACAAGAAGAAGAGAAAGCTTGAAGTATACGAGAAAAGAAGAAGACAAATAGAATGATTGTAAAGAACTACTAATAAAGAAAGAGTAGATTGAGTAGGTGCATACTCGTAAATTCTTTCGCCTGCTTGTTAAAAACTCTTTACTATTAAATAACTTACCCTTATATTGCTTCTTCAATAGCTTTTCGAATGATTCTTTTTTTCTTTTAATTGCTTCCTCTTAGCTACTGTATTGCTTCTTGAGTAAATTTTGTATCTTTTCTCAGTACAAGAGACTGTATGTATATTTCTTACCTAGGTGAAATATACTAACCCATAAATTATTCTCTGATCACTACACAACATATTAGACCCATAAAAAGATCTCCAATAAATGTTGATTAGTATGCATTAAATAACTCTTTCATTTGTCTATTGTAATTCTTCGGTTTCATCCTGTGCCAGATCGTATACTTTAATCTAGTCTTTACCTTTTGTGATAACTTGGGATGGTATTGTAACCAAATGCCACGATATTTATGTTCAAAGATAGAAACGAACACAATACAATGACCTACATCCAATCGATCATTCTCAAGAAGACCTTTGAAGCCATATTCTTTGATTACCAAAGAAACAATATGCTGGGGGCGGTAGAAATGAAGCTGCTGTCACTAAGGCCTGGAAGTCTAGTGAGGCTTTCACTGAAACAGGGTTGAGGTCATATAGTCTAAATCAGCCCCGGCCAACCCATGGCCCGCGGTGTCTATTTGTGCGGCCCGCGGTCATGTATGAAGACATATTTTTTTAAGTATCGTGTACTTTAGAATGTCTGTAAATCACATAGATTTAGTAACAATTGTTATTACAAATCACATTCAAGTTTTTCCAATTCAAGTATTAACACCAAAGGCTCAAATCCTGCTGATTTATGTTTCCCGCGCATACCCCTCCTCGAGAAATCGCTTTTTGGATGAACAACAGATGGAGAGCATAACTCCTATCGTTAAGCGTAAGATAATCCTTCTTTCTGCTTGAAGCGTCGCCGCGGGCGGGCGTGTGTTATTTTCGTAACTATTCGGTGTTGATGGGGTTCGGCTGATCGAGATTTGTCATTACTTTCAGATTCTTGTCGACGTGTGTTCTCTGTTCGTGGTATCGCAGCTCTTAATTCTATTTATAGTCTCGAGGTCTAGTTATTTATAATACTTATAAAAAAAATTTAAGTATAAATATTTTGTAATTCAAAACTTAATTGTTTTTTGTATGATGTCTGTATGTGCGGCCCTCAGATTTTTTAAGGTCGTCAATGCGGCCCGGGGTGCAATTTGGGTTGGCTAGGGCTGGTCTAAATAAACAAAAGTATCAACTTTCTACCTTGCAGAATATGGTAATTCTAGTCTTTACTTTGTTTGTCAATTTGTACTTAGTATAAGAATATAATATAACTTATAGGTATATTCTAATCTAAGTAACCAAAGCCCGGAAAAGTTTAGTCGAGGGTGGCCCCGGGATATTACAAGAAAAATGGAAGGGTTTAATGTGCATGAAAGTTAGCAGTAATGAAGTGATATGAGTATGCTCGAAGTTGCGGAAAAATTGTAATAATTTTTTTAGTCATCTGTTTCTTGTTGTCACCAAGCAGATTTTTATGCATTTCTAAAAAAATAATATGATAAGGAAATAAGGAGCGAAGTAGAAATCGCAATTAGCCCGTAGAGCGAAAAAAGAGCAGGGAAGGGATTAGTAGAATGATAAAGAATATTTATTAAGTAATGGTAAAAAGTTGTTGACTTTTTGTTTTTATCCAGACTACACAGCCTCACCCTGTTTCACCATAAGCCTCACTGTTTCTTCACAGGCGTTAGTAACTGCGGCTTCTCTTCTCACCCCTCTCAGCATATTGTTTCTTCGGTAATCGAAGGATATGGCTTCAAGAGTCTTCTTGAGAATTATTGATTGGATGTAGGTCTTCGTGTTGTTGTCAATTCCTATTTTTTTAACATGAATAGTGGAATGATAATATTGCATATACTGTGATAATTCCCAACAGACAAGGTGGTTTTTTTACTACGGCGTATTGTAAGTTCCCCTGGCTTTTTTTGCCTATTCTAAAAATATATTCTCACTTCAATCATACAAAAATATATCCAATTGTTTTCTTTTACTGGCGAGTAATAAATAAACAATAAAAGGGATCATGAGACTTAAGCTCCAAACCATGCTCAAGTGCAATTCATTTAGCTGTAGTTTTTATTCTTGCTTGCTTTATGATCAATATATCAAAAATTAATGTATAAACAATAAAAGGGATCATGAGACTTAAGCTCCAAACCATGCTCAAGTGCAATTAATTTAGCTGTAGTTTTTATTCTTGCTTGCTTTATGATCAATATATCAAAGATTAATGTATCATCAAATATTTTATCAAAAAAAAACTCATCTTTTAGTAGCTTCTTTTGCTGGGGGGAAACTCTCATCACTTTATCATTCCCAAATATTTTATCAAAACACTAAAGTTAAATTAGTTTTTACTTAATTAACCGCGAACGGTATTAATTTGAAAACCAGAAAAGTATAAAAGCAGAAAACATTCGTAAAATAATGTTACTAAATTACTATTTGTTTATCCAATGCCTCTTTGCAAGCACAAATATTCAAGAAACGTTTGAGTCAATACAAAGTACTAGTTCAAAAACAAATGACAATCCTCAAGCTCTTCAACTAAAAACAGATGAGAGATTGATCAATAAAGTGATTTGGGAAATAAAAAGAATCAAAGGAAAATGCCATAATCAATTAAACGATAAAAACAATCCTAATTTCACGGTCATAAAAAATAGGCTTGACTGCCTTACGGAAAAACTTGAAGAATTTAAAACTTTTTTAAAAACTCATAGGGATAACAAAGAGAGAAAAGATTTGAACTTGTTATATAAATGGACTTCGTTTATATCATTTCCCGAAGTAAAAAAATTTGAAAACACAAGTGAATGGATTCTTGAATTGGAAGATATGGATAGTTCAATTTCATTAGTAAAATTTGAAATTTTACATGTTCATTATGGACATGATGGGAATCGCTCTCTTTTGAACTTTTTGGAATTGCTCTATCAATCAGAAGTTGACGAAGAAACAAATTCGAGTTTTATTGGATCTTCGTACAATTGGTTAAAATCTTATTTGAAAAAGAAAAATAGTGGTTTGCAATAAATTCTCTTGGATATTTTGGTATAATTTTTATGCATTTTTTTTAATGATTTACGTACTTTATTCCAATCTTATATATATCTTAGTTACACTCTATAGCTAGGTTTGTTTCATATGTTATATTTTGCTCCATTGTGCACAGATGAGGATGCGCCACCCTGCTCTTGATTTAAAACTTTACATTAAGTCCAATCGCCCTATTGAGATTACTCTTTTACAATCGAATTAAGACGGTAAATTACATATGCTAGATATAATCAATAATTCATTTGAGATTAGTATATTCTATGCTAGTATTCTAAAGCACAAGTGTCTCCCGGCTCGTTGCAGCATCACACATCTTCTCTGTTGACACCTCCATCAAACTTACTCTCTCTGACCAATCCTCGATCCTCCTTCTATGTTCCAAGGATATGGCCTCAAGTGTCTTTCTCAGTTGCGAGGTATAATTAAACCTTGTTTAATTCCAATAAAAACGTTTCGACATTTCCATAATGCCCCAATAAGCTTGTACACCGCCTTAATCATACCTATGCGGGCTTAATGATTTGCTAGTAACACATGAGTAAGTACTGCAGCTAAAACAGAAGAGCAGCGATTAGCAACGGCTGCACGGCTAGATTATGAATCTAGCCGCTTGGGAACAGCCCGTGCAAGACAGTCTCTGTATAGAAAGTATTGAAAGCGCCTTAAAAAGTGTAGATAATTATTCACTATTTAATAAAAAAACCTGGCTAGGATACGAGTTTTATTCGACCTCTCCGACTATGTGGAGATTTGCAATTCACTATTCAAGGAAAAAACCTACCTAAGATACGAGTTTTATTCCAACTACATGTTTGCGTGTAGATAAGCAGCCCCTTTTTAGACAAAAAACCTTTCGCTGGATATGAGTCTTATTGCTAGAATTTGTGTCTGCTAGTCCATTTGCTTCCAATCAAGGTTTCAGCTCCGTTTGATAATATTTGCATTCCATTAACTGATGCCACGCATCGTCTTTTTTCATTTTCACTGCTAAAAAAGCATTTTTTGATCCATTCACGGTTAGCTCTTTTGTTAAAGCATGGTTATTTGTATACTTAATTTGCTTGTTCTCACTTGAATTATGGAGTTAACTGATATGGAGTTAAGGCCGCAAATAAACACGAGGCCGCATTAAACCCTCTTGCTCTTAATTTATGGCCTTCGCATACTCTGCCGGGGCTGATTTGTCTCTTGTGATAGGTGCTATTGTCTTAAGTGTTTTGTAGTTTCGCCAACTACTTGTTTGTGCCGATGGCGTTTATACACATTGATTTTAGCCATATACTCGTTTGCTTAAGCCATGAGCCTTTACAATTCTTGTAAAGCCCCTGTGTTGCAACAGTTCGCTTATTGTTTTGCGAAATTTTTGCATTTTACAAAGCTTCTTGCAGAGTTGACCAAAGTTTTTAATGTTTTATATAAATATCAAGTTCCTATGACCCCTTTACTGCATAAGTTAAGTTTTTACAAAACACTTTAGTGTGTTTACAATTGCCATAGAGCCATCATACGCTTTTCAGCCTTTACTCGTATTTCCCTTTAAAGCATATTTTAGGGAATAAGCTATTGTTTATCAACATGCTACGGGGGTTGATCGAGATACTGCTATCATAAAGAGTGCTGTATAACGCAGCGAGAATGGATTTGCCAAGACAAACTCGAAATATGGCCATTTGATTGATGTCCAATTGGATATATATTTCTGTACCTACGCAGACGTATTTAGACATGTTTGATAGTGTGTCGGAGTTAATTTTAACGGGGTTGAACTGCGGACGTTAGGTGTCAAGATAGATTTTCATTTTTCCTGATTCGGTAGGATTTGTTGCCATCAAGTTGAAGGTCATACATTTTTTTATTGTAGTTTGTGAACGAATAGGGTCGGTTCTATTTAACCATAGGTTACATTCTCATCTGCGAACATAACACCGATTAGGCCCGTGCTGAGCCCGCCGATACCGAGGAAACTGATACTTTCGAATTCAGAGTTGTAAAATACATGAAAAGAAAAGGTGGGCGTATCAACCTTCCCTTACTCCTCTTTTGTATTGAATCTGATTGGAAAGAATGTTATCTGCTGGTCTTTTAGATTGGTGTTATACTATCTTTATCTAAGACACAAAGGTCTTGCCTTTACCTAGTGGTGCTAGTTTGTCGATAAGAATGTTGTGTGGTACTTGATCGTACTTTTTCCTATGGTCTAGGATATACAGTATTGTATTTTTGTTATTATCTCTGCGCCTCTCGCAGCGTGTTATCAGACGTACGTTTGTGTGAGACATTATTCTTAAGATAAAAACATGGTTTTTTCTCGACTTATGACAAGTCGACTTTGTCGGGGATTGCAATCTAGCTGCAAAGATTTTCCAAAGTACTAAAATGGAGTATTTACGGAGTAGCTGCAGTATATGTTAAAGTCTTCTTGATCTCCTCTCTTATGTAGTATATAAGGATACAGTCCTTATATGGATCAAGGCAATCTTTGCTTATGAAGACTTCGTTAACGATGCAGAGCAGCGATTTGGCTAGGTTCCTTTATGGTTCTTTTCCCCAAATGAGTTTGTGTTTTTCGCCTGGTATTTGGTCGATGCCGCTTGCTTTGCAGTTCAGTTCCTAAGCGAAGTCAGAACTGTGCCCAATTCGTACCATAGAAGAGGCTGGTCAGTTATATCACTGAGGGTATTAGTATGTCCAGGTTGTTTACGATTTACCGTGGGTGTTAGTTGTTTGCATAGACTGCAAAGTGATCTGACCAGTGTCAAGATTTTTTCATCGGCAAAATTGACGGCTGTTGTATCTGGGTTGTACAGTTTAAACCCCCTTGACGCTCTCATTTATGTATTTGTAGGGTCTTTGTATCCATTTCCAGGACTTTTGTTCTCTTTATTTTTTAGGTATTTTATGCATTTCTTGATGGCTTTGTTATATGATAATTGTTTATGTTCATGATTAATTTTCCGGATGTAAACACGGCTTGAAAAAGCTCTGCGGAGCTGGCGTCATTTTTACCAACACGTTAATTGGTTTGGCGCTTTTAGCCATTGCCGCTTCGAACCTTTGTGAGAATTTATATTCTTTGTCCCCAATTGTTTGCTTTTTCAACACATCTGTGTCTATATAGATAGTTGCTAGCTGTCTGCTGCAGTTTGTAACATTTAAAATTTTGACCACCGTAAAATTGTAGTTTACGATTTTTTGTACAGAAGATTTGTTTATTAGCAATGTTTTATCTACACAAAATTGCTTATGGACAGTCTTTTCAAATCTAGCGCTGTAAGAGTTATCAATACCGGTAGGTGGTCCAAGATTTCAAGTGCAGCTTTCGCTTGTTGGTTTATAATGAGGTGCTCGTGATTTGCTATGGGTAAGACAACGGGTCTATATATTTTTTTTCTTGCGAAATCAAGCACATACCCTTGATGGGTGTTTTATTGGTATTTAGGCCAGGTATCTCATCCCATAAGTTTTTGAAAACTTTGTTAGAAGTTATATTCTGATTTGAAGCTAAATTACATTTATATCGCCACATTTACCTGAAGTGGTGCATTAAAGCTCCATGAGTGTTTTTCGATGAGCCAGATCATGGCATCGGTAAACGTTTCCAATCAGAAACTCGTTATAATTTGTTGTGATTTCCAGCAACTAAGGTTACTTTCTTGTATACTAAATTCGAATTTGGCGTTCTGGTTTTCACTGCCCGATAAGTAGTACTCTGCTGGCGTTGTTTTATACCAGTTCACATGTGTGATAGTTGGAAGGAATGACCTTCTATCATAAATTTTCTCCTAGTTTCTTGCAGGAGCATACATCAGATCTGTTCGCCGAGTAAGGGTTTAAGCTCATCAATTTTAACTCAAGACTTTGATGTTCAATTGAATTGGAGATATTTTAGCACTATCAAGCACAATTTTTGCTCGATGCCAATGTTGTGTATAATCGACTCCACTGAAGGTGCACTTCAATTTATTTCCTGAAGCAACAATTTTGATATCATTGTATGTGTTTAGGTCGGTTTTTACACAGACTCTTACATATTCATGTGTCTTGTTATTACTAGTTGGACTCATAAGTCTAACACGAAAAGTGCCATTTACTGGCTTGTGGATCAGTTTAGGGTCGGATAAGGATATAAATCTCGATTGTGATTTTAATAACAAATTAAGCTCCATTCTTACACTAGGCTATCAAGAGGATGGATTATGGTTTCCCTCCCTACAAGCCATTTAACAATTGTCTCAGTCGCTTAACAGCCTAAGCATTTCCTATTCGTTAGAGTAAAGGGAAGGCACACCTATATTTTCATAAAGCATTTATCGTAAAAATAGTAGACTTATTCACAACGAAATTCCTTTCTCAAGGAGTTGTTTAAGCCAATGATTAGATTTTTAAAAAGCTTAAAAGAGGACCAACACCTCGTCTTGGAATACTTTTATAGGGTTTTACTTATCATGTCATGTTCTGGAAATGGTAAATGTGCTGCCAAATCTCCAAATACGCTTCATTAGGAGGTGTAAAGCTATGCGACGCTAATTCATCTATGCAAAAATTAAATGATTTTATGTGAATGTTAATACATTGATAAAGGCCGAAATTACCGAAGTGGAATATTTTAATAGCTTCTTATAGTTTGATATTGTGTGTAACGGAAGCTGTTGTTTACTTTACCCCGTGTCAATCCCCCCTATTTAACCAGTTTGTATTGGCGACATATTTGAAAGGTTCTTAATTGCTCTTAATATCTCGCATAAAAAATATAAAGGGCTTTACAGTAGGTCATTTAAATATACCCCGAGGACCTGTAATCCTGCTAGCTGAGGAAATAGTCTTCCCAGCAGTACAGATGTTGTTCTACTAGCTTTAAAGACTTTGGCAGGCAGCGGCAGTGCTATTCAAATCGGAATATAATAATGTCCAAAGCTCGAAGAGTATGTGTACATATATCACTCTCTTTGACATAAAGCGAGATGACTTGCTAACAATTACATCCCTGCAATTCTCTTCATCAATATATTTTTTACGTTTCAGTCTCAAAAAAATTCTCAAAGCACTATTCTTCGTGCAAAGATTATAGGATATCCTCACGTGTTTAACATATCTCTATCGCTCTTAACATTGGTTATGCAATTTGAACGCTTTTTTCGTAAGCCTGTATTCTCCATGTACCATATCGAGACTTATGAACAAGTTTTTTATTAGTGCATTTTTTTGTACAAGTTAGTAACAAGGGAGAATGTTGATAAACAATGTCTTAAGCCTAAAATATGCTTTGGGGGGGGGGACTTGGAATGTCCGAAAAGCGTATGATACTTATAAAGGCAATTGTAGACAATGCACTAAATTGCATTGTAAAAAAACCAAATTTCTGCAGGATGAGAGTCTACGAAGAACTTGATATTGATAACATTTATCTTAAATCCTCAGCCAACTCGGCAAGAAGCTTTCTAAAATGGCAAAACTCCCGCGGTTTAATTAGTGAACTATTCGCAACACACACGCTCTACAAGAATCGAAAAGGCTCATGGCTTAAGCAAACGAGCAGATGGCTAAAATCAATGTGTATAAACGCCATTGGCACAAAAGAAGTGGTTATTGAAACCACAAAACACAAAAGACGCATAGCACTTATTCTAGAGACAAATCAAAGGCATCTGAGTTTGCCAAGAACACGAATATCAAGAGCAACAGGGTTCTACGCGAACTCGAAATAACCTGCGACCTAAATCACACCGGGCTTAACGCCCTAATGCAAGTGAGAACAAGCACATTTATGTATACAAATAACTATGTGTTTAACAAAAAATTGACCGTGAATGGTTCAATAAATGCATTTTCTGCAGTGAAAATGAAAAAGACGATGCGTGGCATCTGTTAATGGAATGCAAATCCCACGAGAAGGAGAGGAAGCCACTCCTTGAAGCAAATGGAGTAGCTGAGGTAAGTTCCAGCAATAAGACACATATCCTGGGGACGCTCCTTGTTGGGGAGCGGACTGTCTATCTACACGATCGACAGGCGCCGGCAATAGTCTCTACTATAGACTTCCTTGCCCGCGTTGTTCCCAAGCGGCTAGCTCTCTTAGCAAACCGCGCGGCCACCGCTGCTAGCTTACTCCTGTGAGTTACCTGCCCAAGTAACCAAAGCCTGCAAAGGTATGGTCGGGGTGGCCCCCAGGATATTATTAAGAAGTTATGGAAAGGTTTAGAGTGCATGAAGTTAGTATTAATGAAGTGATGAGAGTTTTCCCCAAATAGCAAATTAGATGTCCTTTTTTTTTGTTTTTTTTAGTAACAAGCCACTGTGCCGTTTACTTTTGTTAAATTTTGCATATGTCAAGAGCAGGTGGTTGTCTGCTTGTTAGAGTCAGAAATATGCCAACGAGGAGGTTGTATTGAGGCATCAAGTATTTTTAGCGCAGTCAATAATTGTATTATGCAAATTAACGGCTTTATTTTTGGCCTTGGACTATTTTACTCTCCGGACTAAGTGTCCGTTTTCCCCAACATTGGTGTCTTTAGAATACTATTTTTTATTTAGACGTCTTTTTATTCAAATAAGCTGTTTTTTTATTATCTAAAGGGTGGTATCTAACCTTAGTTGTTTGACAACTAGCATACTAATGCCAAATCTCAGGATGGAATGTATTTTGTCGTCAGAAGGCCCGCAAATTTGCCCCTAAAAAATTTTCGTGCTCTTTTTTTTTGCTTACTATCGGTCATCAAAAATATCTTTGGACCTTGTGACTATCCAAATCACCATAAAGAATATTTAACTTTTAGTAGCTTTTTCTATGGAAGGGGACTCTCATCATTCAATCTTTCCTTATTATCCCGTCTTAACCTCTACATCCCCAGCTAACATATCATGGAAGCCACCCCATTTTATACCTTTGCAGGCATTGGTTACTTAGACCGGTAGTTCACGAGGGTGTACTAGCATTAGCTAAATCACCACAAGGCTTCAGTAAAATTCTTAAGTGCATACAGTAAATTCTAACAATTTGAATTTTCTAATTTATTTATCAAAGCAATAAAGGCAAATTGGTTTTTTTACTTAATAAACCCCGAAAGGTAACAAGATAAAATCATTAAGTACAAAAGCAGAATAAATGCGTAAATTTATGTTTCTGAGTTATTCCCTATATGTGCAATGTCTCTTTGCAAGCCACAGCAATCAGGGGGAGTACGATCCATTAGAAGGTAAAGATCAACCTATCAGTACCTATCAGAAAATACAAGGATAGTGGAGGAATCTGTAACTTTAGAAAAAGTGGAGCTTATAATTAAAACACGGACTGAAAACCCTTGTAATATTACTACTAAGAATCCATTACAAGTAATATTAGATGATGATGATGGCTATTCTGATTATACGGTTGATCTTATTCAAACATTGACGGATAGTTTATCAAAATTTATAACAAGGATTGCAAGAGCACAAAATAACTTTACAGATATCGGCGCAGTTGTGTTATTTCACTTTTAGCTAAAGAATGTTATCTCAAACTCCAGACTTTATAAGAATGTTCAAAAATAATGAATGCTTACAAGATTTTATTCCTGATCATCTTCTACGAGATATAGTCATTATGTTTAATAGTTGTTTTGAGCCGATGTTTGATGAGTTTCCTACTTTAGTGATATAAGAAGGTGGCTGGGATTGACTAGAATAAATCTATACGAGACATTATAAAGAAGCATTAATTACCGTTTGTTTTTATTTGCGTCCTACTAAGCTTAATAATATTTTAGATTGAAACTGACGCGCGCGAACTAAACGTAAATTAACAACCACGACACCTCAGTCATATGACAAATATGACTGTCAATAAAAGTGGCAGATATTTAATCCGTTGTACCATTATTAATTGTAGTTTATTACAGACTATGTGATTAATCTTTTCTCCCACAAGGCCTTTCTCCCATTTTTTCTTCCTGCTATTCAAGCTTGAATAATGATGTTAAAGTCAATTTTAGCACCTTGAAGCCAACGTATGCTTAAACGGTAATGTCGGTATGAATTTGCTTTTTTTTGTTTTTGATGATAATCACCTACTAGCAAAAGAGCTAGGAATCATGCACAAAGCTGAAGTGGAAATGGTAGTGTTTGTGATTACTTGGGATACTATTGTAACAAAGTAATGTTCTATCAAAATTAATTGATAAAGATTTTTGACAACACAAAGACCTTCAGCCGATCAATAATTTGAAGAAGACTCTTGAAGCCATATTGTGAAATAAAAGAAACAATATGCTGAAAGGGGTGAGAAGAGAAGCCGCGGTCACTAAGGCCTGTACATAAGCAGTGATGCTTATGGTGGAGTAGGGATGGTTATGTATTCTGGATAAAAACAAAAAATAACAGATTTTTACCATTATTAACTATAATAATTCTAGTCTACAATCAATAGCTCTAAAGAAGACTCTTGATGCCATCTCATCCGACTACAGAAGGTATAATATGCAAAAAGGAATAAAGAGGAAAGTTGCCTTTGCCGAGGCTTGTGAAGAAACTGCAAAGACTCTGTAGCTAGAAAGGGGGGAAGTATGTAGTCTGTAGAACAAAAGGAGATTATTTTCCCTTTTCTCAATAAAAAAATAATTCTAGCCTTTTTTTTTCTATGTCGACTAATTATTAATAAAAGCAGGTATTCAATTGATTATGGGGCATAATTTAAACACAATTGACCAAAGCCCCGAAAGATTTCGTCGGGGTGGCCGCTAGAATATTACAATATAATTTGAAAGGTTAGATGTGAACGAACGCTGGATTAATGTAGTGACGCAAGTCTTAAAGATGCAAATTTAATCAGTTCAATATTTTTTTATTCATCTGTTTTACAGTCTATCACCAAGCAGGTTAATATCTTTCTTGATGAATTGATATGCCAAAGGAAATAAGAAGTAAAGTAGAAGCTTGTAATTGGCCTGTAAAATTATTAGAGCGCGGAAGGGTTGATTAGTCCCATAGGGAAGAATGTATATGCTGTGAAAATTCCCAATAAACGCTGTGATTTTTTTACTACGGCGTATTGTAGATTCTCCTGGCTTGATATGATAGTTTAGAAAAAATATTTTCAATCTTCTATCATAAACTAATATATCTGGTCTTTTTCCTCGCGGTGAGCAATAAATAAACGATAAAGGGGATCATGAGACTTAAGCGCCTAATCATGCTCAAAGACAACTCTACCCGTTATAACTTATTACTTACTCCCAGTATGATCAATATATAGTATTCCAATTGATCACGTAATATTTTATCAAAACACTAAAGTTAAATTGGTATTACTTGATTAACCCTAAACGGTAACAATTTGAAAATCATTAAGTATAAAAGAAGAGAACATTCTTTATGAAATGTTTCTGAATTACTATTTAGTTATCCAGGGCCTCTTTGCAAGCGAAAATATTCAAGAAAAGTGCAACCCAATACAAAGTACTAGTTCTAAAGCAAATGACAATCCGAAAGCTTTAAAACTAACAAAAGAAGAGAAATTGATAAATACAGCGATCAAGAGTATGAAAAGAATCAAAAGAAAATACCATGGTCAATTAAACGAGCAAAGTGATGCCCATTTTACAGACACACAAATCAGGTTTGAGTGCCTTATGAAAACCTTCTTGAAATTTAAAACCTATGTAAATAATTTAGAAGACGAAAATAGAGGAGATGGTGTGAAAAAAAAATATAAAGCGACTTTGTCACTGCTAGCTCCTCAAATTGTAGCTTTACGCAAAAAAGCTAAAGCATTTTTTTCTCCAGAATGTGATGGGAATTGTATCTTGTTAGCATACTCCGAAATGTTTCTTGTATGTGTCAAATTTGATAAAGACTCTGTTTTTTCAAATCAACACACACTATTAACGAGAAAATAAGGAACTATTAAAGAACCGAAAGGTAATTTTTCACAATTGCAATTTTGTACAATTTGTTAATATATTTTAACGGTATCAGCAAGCTAGTCATAACAAAACATTTACTTATTGGTTTTAGTGATAATTTTTAAACATTTTAGTCGAATGCTTACATCGTTTATTAATATTTCCTCCCTAACTTACTTACATCAATACCTATTATATTTCCTATTTATTGCCTTGCGCCTTTGTTTATGAATAAGATGCGTCATCAGGCTCTCGATTAAAAGCTTTTAATTCCAATCACTCTGTCATCATTACTTTAACAATCGAATCGAGATTATGAATATATGGAAGTATAATAGTGCCTCTTAAACTTTAAGGAAAACGCTTAAACCATTTCAAATTGCCCTAATAAGCTCGTACGCCGCAAAAAATGCCCCTGCTAGTTTTGGTTCTTTGCGAGTGCACATGTGACTGAGATGGCAGCGGTGATCGCGCAGATAACTTACAAGAGTGATTTAAAGCAATGGCCGCGCTGGTAGTTTAGTATTAAACAAGATCGAAGTCTATGATATCGATTATTGTGTGCGGCCGTTTTTCGTATAGATAAACATTCCAATAGCTACGCAAACGTTTCTCTGATGAGAGTCTTTAGATTGACATTGCTTCAGTTTTAAATATCGAAATAGTCATATTATTTGCATAGTGAAATTGCGCCATAGGTACAAAGGAGACTTTTCATTTTTGCTATATAAATATAAAATTATTGGTCATTTGCGGGTAATCCTTTTATCATACATTATTATTTGTATACATACTAGTTAAAAATGGGTATATACAAAAACACGGAAACGAATACCGATGAAAAAACTAAAAAAAGTTATACAAAAGCACCGGCAGTAATGCAAAACACCGAGGTCCAAACTCTTCAAAGCAACCCTCCTACCGAAACATCTTCAAATATACCTAACCGAGCTGCAGCCTTTAAGTCCATTCTGGCAGATGCCGACTACGACAAAGACATATGGCCAGGAGAGTTTTACACGGTTTTTGAGACCTGGTTTGGTCGTTTGCCGAGAAACGGATGGACCCAGGCATGCAAAGTCTACTGTGAAAAATTCAATACAACCATACAGCTTTTAGAGTTCACAAAAGAAGCAAGAAATTTTAAAAAAATAGGAGAAAGGAGAAAAACGAAAATAAAAGAAGGCGAAGAGAACTCTGGAAAAAGGGCTTAAAGATTTAAAAAGTCAACCTAGATCAGTGAAGCAATCTCACTCGAGAAAAACGCTACTTAGGCGAAAGTCGAGAAAATGTTCCTTGAAAACATGGAACTAAGCAAAGCGATTGAGGTAGACGACTACACCTACACACATAAGATTCCTTCTTGTAAAATTAATCAAGAAGTAATGGTGGGTCTAAATCTTGCGGTCTGCTCCTATGTAAACACCCATCCAGTGAATACCATGAACAGTATAGCATTGATACTACACGCAGCACATAACATACCAAGCTGTTGCAAAACCGGAGAAAAAACTCTATAACGGCGGCAAAAGATAGAAAAGAAAGTAGCGGATGACTGGAAGATAATTTAATCCTTGGAAGGTATATTAAAAGGCGAGACTTTAACAAAAACTGACGAATCTGAAATTAAAAATATAATGAAAGGACATAAATTTGTGCTTAAGAACAAGAAACACTCGAAGAGCTTCTCGTCATAACTAACGAAAATAAAATGGTGTACGAAAAGAAACTTGAAATGTATGAAAGAAGAAAAGTCTTTAGAGGAGATATTAATATGATTGAGCTAAACCGTAGCCGCTTCTACCGAAATATTCAAGCTGAAAAAACATACAAAAGCGACATACTTGCGGATGAAGTAAAAGAGTTTTGGTCTGAAATGTGGGACAAGAATACATCTAAAGAGCCTGAAGAGGAAAAGTATATAAAATTCTTAGGTGAATATCTCCCCTGCGACAACGCACCTGTATTCCCGTCACAAGAAGAATTTGATGAAATTGTAAAGAAATGCAGTGACTGGAAGGCACCAGGCCCGGATAAGATTCATTTCTGCTTTATTAAAAAACTTACATCCATTCACGAAAAACTCTACACTGTAATCTCAAATATATGTCTAAACAATGACACACAAGATGGCTGGTTTTATACAGGTATCACATATCTTATACCAAAGGGTAGCCCAAAAAGAGGAAGCGATTTAAGACCAATCACCTGTATGTCAAATCTATATAAATTGACAACGAAATGCGTCACATATACACTGCGCAGCATCGTAGACCAACGTGATCTCATCTCAGAAAACCAACTTGGCACCAGAAGACAGGTAGAAGGCGCAAAGGAGCAGGCACTACTTAACATCACAATCAATAAGCACCATGACTTGAAGCTCTTTGCAGCCTGGTACGATATCAAAAAAGCATTCGACTCTATACAATATGACTACCTTTGGCCTGTTAAACAAAACTCAACTTACTAACGTAAATCTTATCCTTTATAAAAAAAAAAAAAAAAAACTCGACTTTTATTAGCTTTTTTTGTGGCGGCAAACTCTCATCACTTCATCATTCCTAACTCCATGCACTCTAAACCTCCACATCATCCGCTAACACTATCCTGGGGGCCACCCCGACCATACCTTTGCAGGCTTCGGTTACTTGGGCCGGTAGTTCACGAGGGTGAACTAGCAGCAGTGACCTCACGACTCGCCACAAGGGCTAGCCGCCTTGGTACAACACACGCCATGAACTCTACAGTGTAGACTAGCGCGTGTGTGTGGTTGCCCGTGAGACAGACCACCCGCTCCCCAACAAGGAGCGGCCCTAGGATTTGGTCGTTAAACTGTTGTACAGCATTTGGGCTAATATATCTAGTTAGCTTAGCCCGCTCCGTGCTGTGGAAACTGCATGATATCATCATGTGGATGATATCGTCTTTCACCCTTTCCTTGCAGAAATAGCATACATTGCGCCATTCGCTTTCTAGTTTTTTTGCGAATATATAGTCGTTAGTAAACCTAAATGTGCTGGTGCGCAGTTGTACCAATGCATTTACACCTATGTGGTTTAGATTAAGTTTGCATTCAAGTAGCCTCAGGAATTTGTTGCTTTTGATTCCCAGTTGATTAGCAAGTTGCGTTGCTTTAGATTTGTCTCTGGCGATTAGTGCGCGACGCCTTTTATTGCCTGTGGTGGTGATTACCACTTCCCTCGTGTCATCCTTATCGATACCCATGGTTTTAAGCCATCGGACTGTTTGTTTGAGCCAAGTTCCGCGACTAGCTTTGTGCTGTTTGTATGACGTAAATAGCTCGCCAATAAGACCGCGGGAATTTCCCCATTTCTTGTAACTTCTAGCTCTTACAATAGAGCTTTTTATGTATAGATTGTCAATATCTAGTTCCTCATACGCCCTGGCTCTGCAGAAGGATGGTTTTTTTACGATGCACTTGATAGCATTGTCAATTATTCTCTTCAGTGGAGTCATGCGCTTCTCGCTCATTCCAAGAATTTCGCCACCAAAGATTATTTTTGGTATTAGGATGTTGTTGATTAGCAGTCTCCGGTATTCCAGGGGTACTCTAGTGTTGTTTAGAGCAGTATACATCATTGCTAATGCTTTTTTTCCGGCAGCAGTGCGGTGTTTGGACATTAGGTGGAAGTCTAGTTCCTTATTTAGTTCGGTTCCAAGGTAGACATATCTGCTGACGTTTGGGATTGTTTTACCATCAAGTTGCAATGGCTCCATCTCTGGGCAGTATTGGTCGGGGTATATTTCCATAATACCTGATTTAGACGCATTGATTTCCATCATATTTTCGCTCATCCAGTTTTGGATCATTAGTAGCTTGCACTGCAGGTCTAACCTATTTTCGGCGAGTATTACTGTGTCATCTGCGAACATTAGACCCTTGATACCTTCTTCCAGACCTTCAATCTGAATTGGAGTGATGTGCTCGAGTACGGAGTTATAGAAGATATTGAATAACATGGGTGAGGTAGGGCATCCTTGTCGAACCCCCCTCTTGTATTTTATTGTCCTGCCGAGGCTATTGTTTACTCTCACTTTGAGATTAGTGTTTGCATACATAAGCTGTATGAAGTTTATGAATGTTTTTCCCAGCCCAGCCTGTTCTAGGCGTTCTAGTAGGATGTGATGAGGCACAAGATCGTACGCCTTTTTAAGGTCCAGGAAACATACAGTCGTATTCAGATTATTATTTTTGCGCCTTTGGCAGCATTCGATTAAGCATGCAGTTTGTGCAATACACTCTTCCTCTGATACAAAGCCAGTTTGCTCTCTACGTATAATGTCGGATGTTTGACAGAGTGTTTGCAGCCTATTAGCTAGTATTTTACACAGTACCTTGAGCAGTGTGCTTATTAGAGAAATCCCTCTATAGTTATTAGGATCATGCTTATCACCCTTTTTGTATATTGGCACAAGGATACAGTCTTGCCAATCCTTGGGAAAGGTTTTTCCAGTGAATGCTACGTTAAGTATTAGGAGGAGTGTATTGGCCAAATTACTGCGTGGTACCTGCTCATCTTGCACGAGTTTATATAGTTCGCCTGGTATTAGGTCGATTCCACTGGCTTTGCCATTTCTCATGGATTTTAAAGTAGATCTTACTTCTTCCCAGCTAATGGCTTGGTCTGTGACATGGGTGTACTTCCGTTTTATCCTTTATAAAAACATTAACAAGAAATTGGAACCTTAAAATTACATACAACAACAATAATATTATCTCAAAACCAGTCAGACGGGGCATCCTGCAAGGTGACAGCCTCCCTCCTCGGCTATTCTTCATCTGTATGGATCCCCTCAGTAGAATTTTGAACGCAGATTTTAAGAAAGTCGGGGAGGAAAAAGACGAAACTTACCACACTACAAACCACCTTCTTTTCATAGACGACCTAAAATTAATAGCAAAGGAACGAGATACACTTTCAGGAATGGTCAATGTAGGTAAAAAAATTTTTACGTCGATAGGACTTGAGTTTAACTACGAGAAATCTGCAACTAATGATAAGGATTGTGACAATGACGTAGTACTTTTGGGAGCAAATGAAGGCTACAAATACCTAGGAATCGTGGAAGACCTAAGATCAAGTCCAAGTGCAGAAGCCTATAAAAACATTAAACAAACAATCTGCGGGCGAGTAAGGGAGCTGTGTAAAACAAAACTTAATGCGAAGAATCTCTTTAGATCAATCAGCGAATTCGCTTGCTCTGCTATCAATTACTATAACAGAGTGCTGTACTTGGAGCCCGATGATTATGCAAATCTTTCTCAACGATCAGAAAAATCCTAAACGAACATGGTATTTACTTACAACCTGCAAACAAAGAGCGGTTGTACTTAAAACGGGAGAAAACGGCCGCGGCCTAAACTGTATGGAGCATAAGTCAGAGAAAATGCTCTTATCCTTATATAACAAGCTCAACGAGTACAAACATACATCAACAAGACGAGCTGCTATACTTAAGGTCGAGGCCGCCAATAAGAGACCTAGCGCGCATAAATAATTTCCTACAACAGAAATATAAAATCCGCGATATCTCTATCAAAACACTAGAAGAAGCACGTATATAATTCACTTTAAAAGGTAATTGGTGAAAGAACTTATCATAGCAAATTATTCAAAGCTACTAAACACGAGCTAGTAGACACTAAAAACTCATCAAAATGGTTAGTGAACGGCAATATAAAGCCACAGGATGAGGCCGGTTCTGCTTATACAAGACAGAAACGTGATCTTCAGCAGCAAAGGAAACTGCCAGTATTGTAATCTGGTCTTTAAAACTGTGGACTATTTAGGCACCTGCTGCAAGAAAATGTTGGGCCATAATTACACGCGAAGACACAATTCTGTGCTAAAATGTATACATCTCCACCTCTGCAATAAATTTAAATTAAAAAACTCCAAAAAACTGAGAGGGCATTCAGTAAAAAAGACAGTGACTAATTGAAGTGTAGAGAAAAGTTATGTATGCTATATATTGCTAAAACAGACATAAAAATTGATCATAACAGACCAGATATATTTAAGGGAACAAAGAAAATAATGTTATTACTCTGATCGAAATTGGCATAACCAGCCTGGACAACCTGTCAATTGTAGAAAACTAAAAACTTCGTAAATGAGACATATTGGCAGGCCAATTATCTTTAATTTATGAGTGCAGTCTGAGAATAATTACTGTCGTTTTAACATGGGATGGTGTTGTAACAAGATTCTACAAACGGTACATGCAAGCCTTGGGTCTTTCTAAAGAAATACAAGGGTACATCCAAACAGTAACACTCAAGAAAACTTTCGAAATCATATGTTTTGAAGACCGTAGCAGCATCTGGGAGGGAATAATTAAGAAGAGATGCAGTCAAATTGGCAGTTGAGAAGATGTGCAAGTTGGGATGTGTTGGAGCAACCGGGGGTAAACTATAAGCGCATAATTTATTGTAAAACATAACTTAACAGTTATTACATACTAGTGCTTGCTCCCACATGCTTTAGGGGTTGAGCCTATATGTTGGCCTGTGGGTCGGACAAAGTTTGCGCAGAAATAGTTTCTCACAATATTTGCATTCTTTGTCAATGATGCCGCCTTTTGTTTATTTCTGCAATAGTTGCTATTAGTCTTTTATGTTTTGTAGTTTCAATAACCTTTTTCGTCTCTTCTACCTCATTCCCATCCATGTTAACCATCTGTTCGTTTGCTAAACCCTTATATCTTCGCGATCGTGAAAAGCTTGTTTGTTGCAAACAGGTCGCTTATTAATCTGCGAAAGTTTTGCCATTTTTAAAAGCTTTTTGCAAGAGTAGACGATGTTTTAGGCATATTTTACCATAAAAATGCTCAGTGGGCTTTTATAATGCGAGGATACGTTTTTTATATTGCACTTTAGTGCGTTGCCATCAATTTCTTTTACCGGCAGCATACGCTTTTCGGACGTTCAGAGTATATCGCCACCAAGCATATCTTAGGGATAATGACATTGTTTATCAACATTCTACGGTAGTCGATTACGATAATGCTAATATAGATAGTGTAATCAAGCGCTGCGAGGTTGGCTTTCCCGCAAATAAACACAGAATTTAACCACTTTATTGATGTCCAGTTGGTTCTTTATCTCAGTATCTAGTTTCATGTATTTTGTATGTTATATGTTTGTTAGTATGTCAATGGAAATAATACCGTTTGTGATTACTTGGGATGGTATTGTAACAAAATACCATAATATTCATGTTAAGAAGATAGGAATCGATGACAAAACGAAGACCTACATCCAATCGATAGTTATTAAGAAAACTCTTGAAGCTATGCCCTTCGACTATCGAAGGCACAATATGCTGAAAGGAGTGAGAAGAGAAGCAGCAATAACTGACGCCTTTGAAGAAACAGTAAAGCTTATGGAACGGCAAGATGGGGATGAGTAGTCTGGTAGTAACCAAAGGAGGATAAAACATATTCCATCTATAATTAAATTCTTAGTATGTCAACGTTGAAGTCTAATAGGCTCGAACTGTTGATGGTAGATTTCAGGATAGTTTTCCAGCATTCACAATTTGGCAGGATGTTTTTAACCCAACTAAAAGTCATCCTTTCGTTTTTAGTGCTAAATTGCTAGTAAGGTCGCTTCAATTTTCACCAAAGAAAATTGTAACTTCTGCGAACAAAAGGCCTCTTAAGCCGTACTGTGATTTTTAATTTAATAAGGTATGATATCATAGAAAAATATGATTCAATTGATTAAAGTATAAGTGATACAAAGCAGACTTGCCTTTATCCCCTTTTGCATTAATTGGGTTAGCAATTGTGCTATATAGCAGGCCCTTAGGTTGGTGTTTACATACTTTCTTTTTGTAAGGAAAACAGAACTCTGGCCCGTTCCTACCAGCGCAAGCTATACGAGTGAAAATAAGGTGTGGTACTTGATCGTACTTTTTCCTATGGTCTAGGATATACAGTATTGTATTTTTGTTATTATCTCTGCGCCTCTCGCAGCGTGTTATCAGACATACGTTTGTGTGAGACATTATTCTTAAGATAAAAACATGGTTTTTTCTCGACTTATGACAAGTCGACTTTGTCGGGGATTGCAATCTAGCTGCAAAGATTTTCCAAAGTACTAAAATGGAGTATTTACGGTGTAGCTGCAGTATATGTTAAAGTCTTCTTGATCTCCTCTCTTATGTAGTGGAATAAGGATACAGTCCTTATATGGATCAAGGCAATCTTTGCTTATGAAGACTTCGTTAACGATGCAGAGCAGCGATTTGGCTAGGTTCCTTTATGGTTCTTTTCCCCAAATGAGTTTGTGTTTTTCGCCTGGTATTTGGTCGATGCCGCTTGCTTTGCAGTTCAGTTCCTAAGCGAAGTCAGAACTGTGCTCAATTCGTACCATAGAAGAGGCTGGTCAGTTATATCACTGAGGGTATTAGTATGTCCAGGTTGTTTACGATTTACCGTGGGTGTTAGTTGTTTGCATAGACTGCAAAGTGATCTGACCAGTGTCAAGATTTTTTCATCGGCAAAATTGACGGCTGTTGTATCTGGGTTGTACAGTTTAAACCCCCTTGACGCTCTCATTTATGTATTTGTAGGGTCTTTGTATCCATTTCCAGGACTTTTGTTCTCTTTATTTTTTAGGTATTTTATGCATTTCTTGATGGCTTTGTTATATGGTATCCCAAACGTCAGCAGATATGTCTACCTTGGAACCGAACTAAATAAGGAACTAGACTTCGACCTAATGTCCAAACACCGCACTGCTGCCGGAAAAAAAGCATTAGCAATGATGTATACTGCTCTAAACAACACTAGAGTACCCCTGGAGTATCGGAGACTGCTAATCAACAACATCCTAATACCAAAAATAATCTTTGGTGGTGAAATTCTTGGAATGAGCGAGAAGCGCATGACTCCACTGAAGAGAATAATCGACAATGCTATCAAGTGCATCGTAAAAAAACCATCCTTCTGCAGAGCTAGAGCGTATGAGGAACTGGATATTGACAATCTATACATAAAAAGCTCTACTGCAAGAGCTAGAAGTTACAAGAAATGGGTAAATTCCCGTGGTCTTATTGGCGAACTATTTACGTCATACAAACAGCACAAAGCTAGTCGCGGAACTTGGCTCAAACAAACAGTCCGATGGCTTAAAACCATGGGTATCGATAAGGATGACACGAGGGAAGTGGTAATCACCACTACAGGTAATAAAAGGCGCCGCGCACTAATCGACAGAGACAAATCTAAAGCAACGCAACTTGCTAATCAATTGGGAATCAAAAGCAACAAACTCCTCAGGCTACTTGAATGCAAACTTAATCTAAACCACATAGGTGTAAATGCATTGGTACAACTGCGCACCAGCACATTCAGGTTCACTAACGACTATATATTCGCAAAAAAACTAGAAAGCGAATGGCACAATGTATGCTTCTTCTGCAAGGAAAAGGTGAAAGACGACATCATCCACATGATGATCTCATGCAGCTTCCACCGCATGGAGCGGGCTAAGCTAATTAGATATATTAGCCCAAATGCTGTACAACAGTTTAACGACCAAATCCTAGGGCCGCTCCTTGTTGGGGAGTGGGTGGTCTGTCTCGCGGGCAACCACACACGCGCGCTAGTCTACACTGTAGAGTTTATGGCGTGTGTTGTACAAAGGCGGCTAGCCCTCGTGGCGAGTCGTGAGGTCACTGCTGCTAGTTCACCCTCGTGAACTACCGGCCCAAGTAACCGAAGCCTGCAAAGGTATGGTCGGGGTGGCCCCCAGGATAATGTTAGCGGATGATGTGGAGGTTTAGAGTGCATGAAGTTAGGAATGATGAAGTGATGAGAGTTTGCCGCCACAAAAAAAGCTAATAAAAGTCGAGTTTTTTTTTTTTTTTTTGTTATATGGTAATTGTTTATCTTCATGACTAATTTTCCGGATGTAAACACTGCTTGAAAAAGCTCTGCGGAGCTCGCGTCATTTTTACCAACACGTTAATTGGTTTGGCGCTTTTAGCCATTGCCGCTTCGAGCATTTGTGAGAATTTATATTCTTTGTCCCCAATTGTTTGCTTTTTCAACACATCTGTGTCTATAAAGATAGTTGCTAGCTGTCTGCTGCAGTTTGTAACATTTAAAATTTTGTCCACCGTAAAATTGTAGTTTACGATTTTTTGTACAGAAGATTTGTTTATTTAGCAATGTTTTATCTACACAAAATTGCTTATGGACAGTCTTTTCAAATCTAGCGCTGTAAGAGTTATCAATACCGGTAGGTGGTCCAAGATTTCAAGTGCAGCTTTCGCTTGTTGGTTTATAATGAGGTGCTCGTGATTTGCTATGGGTAAGACAACGGGTCTATATATTTTTTTTTCTCGCGAAATCAAGCACATACCCTTGATGGGTGTTTTATTGGTATTTAGGCCAGGTATCTCATCCCATAAGTTTTTGAAAACTTTGTTAGAAGTTATATTCTGATTTAAAGCTAGAATTACATTTATATTGCCACATTTACCTGAAGTGGTGCATTAAAGCTCCATGAGTGTTTTTCGATGAGCCAGATCATGGCATCGGTAAACGTTTCCAATCAGAAACTCGTTATAATTTGTTGTGATTTCCAGCAACTAAGTTTACTTTCTTGTATACTAAATTCGAATTTGGCGTTCTGGTTTTCACTGCCCCGAAAAGTAGTACTCTGCTGGCGTTGTTTTATACCAGTTCACATGTGTGATAGTTGGAAGGAATGACCTTCTATCATAAATTTTCTCCTAGTTTCTTGCAGGAGCATACATCAGATCTGTTCGCCGAGTAAGGGTTTAAGCTCATCAATTTTAACTCAAGACTTTGATGTTCAATTGAATTGGAGATATTTTAGCACTATCAAGCACAATTTTTGCTCGATGCCAATGTTGTGTATAATCGACTCCACTGAAGGTGCACTTCAATTTATTTCCTGAAGCAACAATTTTGATATCATTGTATGTGTTTAGGTCGGTTTTTACACAGACTCTGACATATTCATGTGTCTTGTTATTACTAGTTGGACTCATAAGTCTAACACGAAAAGTGTCATTTACTGGCTTGTGGATCAGTTTAGGGTCGGATAAGGATATAAATCGCGATTGTGATTTTAATAACAAATTAAGCTCCATTCTTACACTAGACTATCAAGAGGATGGATTATGGTTTCCCTCCCTACAAGCCATTTAACAATTGTCTCAGTCGCTTAACAGCCTAAGCATTTCCTATTCGTTAGAGTAAAGGGAAGGCACACCTATATTTTCATAAAGCATTTATCGTAAAAATAGTAGACTTATTCACAACGAAATTCCTTTCTCAAGGAGTTGTTTAAGCCAATGATTAGATTTTTAAAAAGCTTAAAAGAGGACCAACACCTCGTCTTGGAATACTTTTATAGGGTTTTACTTATCATGTCATGTTCTGGAAATGGTAAATGTGCTGCCAAATCTCCAAATAAGCTTCATTAGGAGGTGTAAAGCTATGTGACGCCAATTCATCTATGCAAAAATTAAATGATTTTATGTGAATGTTAATACATTGATAAAGGCCGAAATTACCGAAGTGGAATATTTTAATAGCTTCTTATAGTTTGATATTGTGTGTAACGGAAGCTGTTGTTTACTTTACCCCGTGTCAATCCCCCCTATTTAACCAGTTTGTATTGGCGACATATTTGAAAGGTTCTTAATTGCTCTTAATATCTCGCATAAAAAATATAAAGGGCTTTACAGTAGGTCATTTAAATATACCCCGAGGACCTGTAATCCTGCTAGCTGAGGAAATAGTCTTCCCAGCAGTACAGATGTTGTTCTACTAGCTTTAAAGACTTTGACAGGCCGGGGTAGTGCTATTTAAATCGGAATATAATAATGTTATTAAGCTTGAAGAGTATGTGTACATGAATCTATCTCTTTGGACATAAAGCGAGATGACTTGCTAACAATTACATCCTTGCAATCCTGTGCATCAATCTATTTTTTTTACTTTATGGTCTTAATTAATATTCCAAAAGCACTATTCTTCGTGAAGAGATTATAGGATATCCACACCTGTTTAACATATCTCTATCGCTCTTAACATTGGTTATGCAATTTGAACGCTTTTTTCGTAAGCCTATATTCTTCATGTACCATTACGAGACCTATTAACTTTTTTTGTACGAGTTGGTAACAAGCCACTTGTTACATCACTTCAAAGGAGTTTTTACATTTATCAAAAGCAGGTAGTTGTCTGCTTGTTATAGTCAGACACTAGTTAACGAGGAGATTTGTTAAGCCATCTAGTATTTTTAGCGCAATCAATAATTGTTTTGTGCAAATTAATAGTTTTATGTTTTGCGTTGGACTATTTTACTAGTCCGGACTAAGTGTCCGTTTTCCCCAACATTGGTGTCTTTAGAATACTATTTTTTATTTAGACGTCTTTTTATTCAAATAAGCTGTTTTTTATTATCTAAAGGGTGGTATCTAACTTTGGTTTCTTGACAACTAGCATACTAATGCCAAATCTTGAGATGATATGTATTTTGTCGCCAGAAGGCCCGATAATTTGTTCTTAAGTGACTTTGCGCATGTGATTTTTTTTTGCTTACTATCGGTAATCAAAAGTATCTTTAAACTTGTGATTATCTAAATTACCATAAAGAGTATTCGATTTTTAGTAGCTTTTTCAATGGAAGGGGACTCCCATCATTTAATCTTTCCTTATTATCCCGTCTTAACCTCTACATCCCCAGCTAACATATCATGGAAGCCACCCCATTTTATACCTTTGCAGGCATTGGTTACTTAGATCGGTAGTTCACGAGGGTGTACTAGCATTAGCTAAATCACCACAAGGCTTCAGTAAAATTCTTAAGTGCATACAGTAAATTATAACAATTTGAATTTTTTAATTTATTTATCAAAGCAATAAAGTTAAATTAGTTTTTGCTTAATTAACCCCGAAAGGTAGTAATTTGAAAAACATTAAGTATAAATGCAAACATATTAATAAATTTATGCTTCTAAGTTATTGCCTATATATGCAATTTCTCTTTGCAAGCCACAGCAATCAGGAGGAGTACGATCCATTAGAAGGTACGAGTTCTATGTATCAATACCTATCTGAAAATACAAGGATAGTGGAGGAATCTTTAACTTTAGAAAAAGTGGAGCTTATAATTAAAGCACTGAATGAAAACCTTAATAATTATACTACTAAGAATCCATTACAAGGAATATTAGATGATGATGATATCTATTTTAAATATAGGGACGATCTTATAAAAACATTGACAGATAGTTTATCTCAATCTACAAAAAAGATCACAAGACCACAAAATAACATTACAGATGTCGGCGCAGTTTTGTTATTAAAATTTTCAGTTGAAGAATGTTATCTAAAAACTTTAGACTTTATGAGAATGATCAAAGGAAAAGTATGCTTACAAGAATTAATTCGCGATTATCTTCTAGAAGATTTATATATTATGTTTGAAAGTTGTTTTAAACCCTTTTTTGATGAGTTCCCCACACATTAATGGTATTAGAAGGTGGCTGGGATTGACTTCGAATAAATCTTTACGAGGCATTATAAAGAAGCATTGATTACCGTTTGTTTTTATTTGCGTACATAGCTTAATAATCTTTAAGAATGAAATTGACGCATGCTCGCTAAACGTAAATTAACAACCACGACCCCTCAGTCATATGACAAATAAAGCTGCCAATTATAGTTGCAGCTATTTCGTCCCTTTTCGTGTTTTTAAGAGTAGTTTAAGACCAATAGTGTGATCGATCTCTTTTATTCCACAGGGCTTTTCTCCTATTTTTTCAACCACTTATTCAAGCTTGAATGATGATGTTTAAAGATGTGGCGCTTAGGATCTTCATCCTCGCTCACCATGTTAGTAAGCGGTTTAGACACGGAATTTGGTTCGTTAACTTTATTTATTGTTTCGTTCTCTCTCATTTGTTGGGGGTAAAATTAAGGAAAGGAATAAACGCGGAGCAAACACAGTAATCATTGTTAGGCTGTGGTTTGTACTCCTTAACAAAAGACATTATTAGCACTCCAATTCTAACGTATGCTTGGACTTAAATGTCGGTATTAATCTGCTGGGAATCATGCACAAATGTGAAGTGGAAATGATACCGTTTGTGGTTACTTTGGAATGGTATTGTAAGAAAGTATCGTTATATCAAGTCAAACTGACAGAGATTGATGACAACAGAAAAACCTTCATCCAATCAATAGCTCCATAGAAAACTCTTAAAGCTATGTCCTTTGATTTTAGAAGCACAATATGCTAAAGGAGCGATAAGAGAAGCTGCAATTACAAACGCCTTCGAGGAAGTAAGTAAATCTTATAGATCTGCAAGATGTGCATGATTAGTCTGGTAGTAACCAAAGGAGGATATATTAAACTCCATTTCAAACTTTAAGGTCTACTTATAAATGTCGTACTGCGTATTGCATAAATGATTTATACTGAGTACGTATTTAAAATGTTAGATATTATGACATATAGGCGTGTTCGACAGAGTCAAGCCTTTTAAGTCGATACAGCATATCTACAAATTAGAAGTTATACTCTTGTTAATATATTGTAAAAAAGGTGTAGTGCCTTGGGAATTTGTAATTTTCATATTGTTCCTAGTAATTGTAAGGGATATTTTCGATTTCCAATTTTCCAAACTGCCTGGTCATTGCCATTGATACTAATTGGTAAACATTTGATAGGCAAATTTGTTAATGTCTTTTGCTCTTGTCGACTCATGTTTTTTGAAAATAAAGTATTTGTGACGTGGAAACAAGCCTGTATATCAGGGATTAATTTTCAATCGATTTTTGTTTTTTGGACTAATAGCCAAAGTGCTTTAATTGCATTTATATAAAGTTAAAGGGCTTATCTGTTTCGAGTTTCCCATTATACTTTATTTTGATTGAACTTTTGTACCATCGTCTCAAGGACTGTGTCATCTTCTTCGCCTTCATAATTTACTATATTTTCGTATATCTGCAGGATGACCATATATCATCAGTATTAAGAAAAACGTGCTAGGTCGCATTTCAGTTTGCGCTTTATGTCTAATAAAATGTCTACTCCCTATGCATTACAAGCTGGACTAATAACACTTTTTGCTTTGAGATGCTTTAGTTCGAAAATGTTTTACAAAGACAACTTGCTATTAGCCGATTATAAGATACTTGTTGGTTTTTCTACCTGATCAATATTTGTATTCTAGAATGCAATTTCCATCCATAACCTGTTTCATGCCGCGCTGTGTCACAATATTAGCTGTGTCTATGCATTAATAGAAACCAATAATCAGTTTGATCATATTGGCTAAAAAGGGCATAAATAGAAAATAAAACTAGAATTGACTTGTTTTAAAAAAATGTAAAATACCCATTTAAATGGTTTTAACGTTTTTACTCATACTTCAACGAATTTTCACAGGCGATGAAAGTACAAAGAGGCGTGCTTCAGAAGAAGGAGTGAATAGTACATTCCAAAGTGACACAAGTGTAAAAGACTCAAGTACAGAAGAAAACACATTGACGGAGCTTGAGGAGGATTTTAACAAGATGATATGTAATATTAAAAAAGTTCGTGAGGGTTTGAACAATCCAAGAGCAGAGAAATCTGCAAATGAAAGATTATCTTTTCTAAATGCCATCTTTGAGGAAATCCTGGAAGCTAATGAACAAATTCGTAATAAATTAAAGGCTAACAGGGAGCGAACTAATGTTAAAAATGTTATTTTGGATGGATTACAGCCGGTTGTTGGAAAAATTTCATTCATAAATCTGTTGTATAGAGAGATGGAGGAAGCAGAGATAAACAACATGCCATCTCTTGAAGATATGTCTAATATGGTTATAAATAAATCATAGGCTAAAAAAAAGGTTAACCTGATGTTTATTTGGGTGTTATTTTGGAGACTATTAAATGTATCCATTCTAATATAAAACACTAACTGTTTTATCTACTGCTTTACCTTGCAAAAGTTCTAGTGTTGAAATTTAGAAGTATGCAATCAACAAATGCTAATTAGGGTTAATTTCGAGTGCACCGAAAAAAATTACATAGAAAGCGACATGATTTACAACTATTAAAGGCATTTTTTAGTAGCCAATTTAGCTATTTGATGTGAGTTACAAACAACTACGTACATTGCAACAAAAATTCATAGAAATCGAGAAGCTATCATCTTAGATTATAGCAAAAACAATTGTAGGGAAAATAAAAGGAGTTTTGCAACAGCTTTGTTAAAGTGAAAGCCTACATTTTTAATAGTGCAATGATAATGTGATATATCGAGACTAGATGCAGTAAACCTAAATAGAATAATCAATCTGACACATCAGAGATTGTAAAGGCTTATATGAGAATTATAATACACATTACCCAATACATTTGATCATCACTTTGCACCCTAAAATGTTATCATTCTGGTTATTCACGTCTTGATAATGTAAATTTATGTTATGCCTTCTAACCAACATAAGGGTTTATTTAATCGGCTACAACATCCCCGCCGCCAGACGGTAGTCTCATACCACCACCACTAAACCCCTTTAAATCATAATGCCGTATCTTTTTCATCCGACCACCATCCAGCCTTACTAAGTATGAATCATTATTGAAACAACCAACCACTGTACCATTTTCTAGGAATCTACCTTCCATATCCTTTGTCACTCCGCGTATGTTTTCTCTTTTCGCTACCAACACCTGTTGTCCAGCCACAAACTGCTCTCTTTTATACTTTTTGAATCTCTCAGCGTATTTTCCCCCTTTACTATTTATTATCATCAGATCTATTTCGTTTTGCTTCCTTATTCCCTCTTCAGGGCTCAGCTGGATTCCAGCATGGTATGTTTTGTTATACTTCTCAACAACTGTTCTAACCTTATCTTCAATTGTTCCATCGTCCGCCTTTAACAACCCGTCTCTTATAGTTCTTATGACCCTTTCTACTCTACCATTTGATCTGTGTGATTCAACTGATACCCTTTGATGTTTTATTCTTTTTTCTCTGCAAAACTTGTAAAAATCTTCACTACAAAACTCCTTACCATTATCTGTAATGATTTCTTCCGGTGTGTATTCCGAAGTCCATCTTTCCATAACACCCACGACTGTACTTGACCTTTTGTCCTCAATTACTTCCGCAAACAGGTATCTTGTAAAATAATCCACCATTGTTATTACATATTTCCCCATATCTCGCAAATCTATCAAGTCCACTCCTACCTTTTCAAAAATTCTCTCGCTTTCAATAAACTCACAGCCACCTGTTTTCTTCCTGTTATACCTCGCGCAAACTTCACATTTCTTTATAACGTTTTCGATTGTTTTTTTCATCCCTATCCAATAATACTTCTCCTTTACTGCATAGTAAGTCGCTTCAACTCCTCTATGGTGTGTTTCCTCGTGTGCACTTACAATTATATCCCTTCTTTTATCCTCATCAGGCATCTCTCTTTTGCGCCCATTGTCAGATACCCAATACGATTTATCATTCTCAATCATTACATGTTTGTTTATCTTTCCCTGCATACTTTTAAATCCTTTATCGGAAATTTTCTTTGCATCGCTTTCCTCACCAATTCTTGACAATGCATCCGGGCCTACCAAATTCTCTGGCGTTTGATACTCTATGCTAAAATCAAATTCTTGTATACGCTCAATCCACCTATTAATTCTGTTATTCGCATAATCCGGTTTATTCCTAATCTGATCGAGCGCCTTGTGATCTGTTATCAATTTAAACCTTCTTCCTCTCAAGTCATATTCGAATTTCTTTATTCCCCAAAATATTGCTAGCATTTCCTTCTCGCTAATGCCATACCGTTTCTCCGTTTGTGTTAATTTTTTGCTGGCCCATTGAACTGGCATGTATTCGCCGTTAACCTCCTGTAATAACACTGCACCAATCCCAACGTTGCTTGCATCTGTTTTTAATACGAACTCCTTCTCGTAATTTGGTAATATGATCTTTTTAGTACCTTCTAATTTTTTCTTCATTGTTTCAAATTCCTTGTCCATGTCTTCTGTCCATTTCCAACTCTTATTATCCATTCTCAGGCTGTCCGTCATTTTTATTGTTAGTGTAGAAAAATCCTTTATAAACGACCTGAACCATCCCGCAAGCCCCAAAAATCTACGCATTTCTTTCAAGTTATTTGGTTTCGGGTATGCCAATGCCTCGTTTTTCTTCACCTCGTTCGCTGTTTGCTCCATTCCATTAATTTTAACGCCCAATAAATCAACTTCTCCTAATCTGTATTGTAGCTTGCTTCCATTTACCTTCAAACTATTGTTTCTGAACGCTTCCAATACTCCTTCCAGCAGTTTGTCATGCTCCTCACCGTCTCTAGCATACACAACCACATCGTCCATATACACACTTACCCCATTGTTTATAAACTCTCCTAAAACGTTACTAATCACGCGTTGTAGTATTTGTGGTGAATTTTTAAATCCCATCACCATTGCATTCCATTCATACACCCTTCCGTCAAATTCAAACGCCGTTTTCTCCTTGTCAGCTTCCTCAATCTCTATGTTATAAAATCCTTCTTTCAAGTCTAGCACTGTAAAGTACTTTGCCCCTTGTGTGCTATTCACGATTTCTCTAATGTTTCTCAGCTCATACGGGTCTTTCTCTACTAGATCATTTAATGCTATAAAATTCGAAACTAATCTAATCCCTCCGTTCGGCTTCTCTATTGCCCTTATCGGATTTCTCCACGTGCTTGTTGATCTTCTTATTATTCCGCGTTCCTCTAGTTCCAACAGATGTGTGTCAAGTTTCTTTTTCAATGCTTGCGGTACTATTACTCCCTTTTTTACTATCTTATCGCCCTTTTTCGTTTTTATTCTACACTTTTCAATCTGGCAAAACTTTATTTTCTCACCCTTCTCATAAAACACATCTTTATACTTGGTCTTTAAATCTTCCATGGTTTTTGCAATTATACCATACCTCTTTCTACCTTCAGACCTTTTTATAATCTCCACTCCGCCTTCATTCGCTATAGACTCCTTCCTCTTGTTATTTTCCTCAATTAATTTTATCTTCCTAGCTACTCTCTCAAAACTCCATTCGCAATCACTAGTCCTATGGCCCCTATTTCCACACATGCAACACAAGAGCCTAAAGGGTCTCCACAATATTCCTCTATCCAGGTTTTTATAATATGCATTCTCTACTTCTGTATCTACCTTCATATGTTTTTCTCTGTATTTGTAAACTTTAACCCTCATCTCATCTAGTCTGTGCTTTTCTTCGTTCCTACCAAAGATCCTCACTACGGCCATCCAGTTACCACTCCAGAACTTGTTTCTGTACATGATTTCGCATAGCCTCTCGCTAGCTTTGCACCTTCGATATGCTTTCATTCTACTGCCGTATGCACCCATGCAAACCCTGCCTGCCTCAATTTCCTCCATCTCCTTTATCATTATTCTGTCCACTTGTCCAGCTAGATTCTCTAGAACCTCATTTTTCGCTTCCGTCGCCATGTTATGCCTTCTAACCAACATAAGGGTTTATTTAATCGGCTACAACAATTTATTTAAATGCTTTGGTTACAAAACACGAGCATGCAGCTCAAGCTCGTGGCAATTTGCTTTTTAATTAATACCGGTGGCTACGTATATCATAAGCGCTGTAAGTAAGTAAAAGAAATACTACACAAGCTTGTAAAGCCTACTACTCCCAATTAAGAATACTGATACTAAATCACCCCGGCTGCAAGACTTGCACCCCATGAACCAGGTAAAGATTTGCTGATGCACCCATTACACCATTTGACAAAAAAGCATGTGAAGTCGCCAACAAACATAACGAGTCGATCCGTAGATTAATGCGTGTATATTGGCTCGTCATAAATAAATACATGTTTTTTTTCTAGCCACAGAAAACAAATTTTGATGATATTTAAACCGAAAGCCCCATAAATTCCTTGCTTCAATAGTCAAGATAAATTAATGTACAATAGCTGGTTACAAATTCACAAATTAATACGTTAGACTTGGGGGATCTTGGCGATTGCTATGGTTGGCATGCTGCTCCCGTTCAAAATTACATGCAACAAAAAATGTAGACTAAAAACTTAGATGATGCGAAGCTAAGCAAACATACTAAAAAGAAACAGCTGATGGGTCTTACCGCCCTATCTGACAAGATGCAATGCAATGTAAATTTGAAAGTGCATAAATTTCAAGCAATGTTTTTTCTTGTGATTATGCTTAAGAGGAGCTTGTATTCCAATTATAGAATATATTTCTAATACTTTACATGAGATAACCAAGTACCTGAAGTCTGCAAGGCATGGTTAGGGGTGGCCTTCAGGATAGTATTAGCTGGAGATGCGAAGTTAAGAGTTCTTGGATTTGGAAATAATGTAGTGATAAGAGTTTTTTTATGAAAGGAGCTGATATAAGTCATATAATATTTAAGGTCCTCATCACCTGCAAAGTAAAATTTTATCATATCGCTTTACAATTATATTATGTTCTATAATATAAACAAAAGAAAAGGTAACCCTCTGCATTAAGCCGAAGCCCCGTAAAAAATCTTCGGTAGCTTTATCATCTATGCACGTGGGTCATCAATTATGATTAGGTTTAATTATCGCCTTGCCGATAAATGTTCAATTATGTATATAAGTAGTTAATGCAAAGGAGTCTTTTCCTATCTAAAACTATTGTTCTACTTCATCTCCAAAGCAGACTATAATGTGCTATATAATGTTAAATCCGATGGTTTTTGACTTATTTTATGTATAATTCGGAAATGTAATGAAGATCAATGTCTACACATCTTTAATTAACGAGTGATCTTATAAAAATGCTACATTTAAGCCCCGAGCAGGTATGAGTCCCTCACTATTGTTTCTCTCCAAACATTTGTATTTGAAGCTTATGTTGTTTTTGATTTGCTATTCAGGTGCTCTTAAATCGAACATAATAATTGCTAATGATATTATAATTTGGCATGATATGATTGGAGGTTTTTGCAACTTTTAACAATAATACTCGAAATTATCAGCATAAAGTTCAAGACATATAGCAGCAAGCTTGGAAATTCGGATTGTTTAGTATAAAACATAAAAGAAATTCGAATTATTAAAACTTGTAAAGTTGTAGTAAAAGTGACATGCTAGTTGGCGAATATTATAAGTGTATTGAATGTGATTGTCATAAAACGGATGCGAAGATACTAAATTCCTATGTCATGGAATGAGATCATTGTAAATCGACAAGCAACTGTTACCTAAGACTAATAATTGAAGCATGTCTCTGATTAGAAATATCTTTTTTACTATCGGAAAAAGGGGATTTGTAGAGGCAACGGTAAGTGAAAAGTTTTAATAAAAATTAACGATAAGAAACTCCCCACTCATCAGAGAAAAAAATGAAAACCCGGCCTTAAATCATGCGTTGTATCCAAACATATTTACAATATTAATTTAAATTTTGTTGACTACAGATTCATATATATCTCTAAAATATCTAAAAAACCAACTCAGTATTTTTTTAACGGGCTTTACAACTCGTAATAGTATGCTAGTCAAGCTAAAATAGACGCGCATTTTACGACTAGGAAAGGTTAGAAGGCGCTTTCATTGAAAAAAATCGGCCTGCTCACAAAAGTTATTTCTTTACAGTAAAAGTTATGACTCATCTAAATTTATTTCTTACTTGATATTGAGTCTAAAAAGGATAGTATTTTTAGTTATAATCCATTTGATAATACCAGATCATTCATTCTTTTATATAAAGACCGTCCACCCATATTGTTGGTCTATTTGAGTCGCTTGTCTTGATATGCTATAGCTATCGCAACCTTTCTGAATGCAACTTTAGCCATGTTGTACCTAGTGCAATCCACGAAAAAAAACGAAAATTTCTTTTATGATTTTAGTTGGTAATTTGTCTTTGTCCTCCCTAATCTTTTTTACATAACATTGTAACATTTGTGACACAAAGCAGTCCTCCTTCTTTTTGCAAGAATTACTTCCAGCTATCCAAGCACTAACGTGATGATGTGAGTATTCCAGATGAGTTTATAGGCGATGGTAGTTGATTTTTTGAATGGTTTCAAACTTAAGAATTTATGTTTGAAGTTTTCCATTCTGAATATGTATGTATCTATGTATGTATGTAGTTTTTTTTCTGCTACTTGGGGTGTTATAGTGGGTTTTCAAGAGTGTTTAAGCAGTGTTTTCCTTATGAGATTGCATTCTATAGAAAAATTATGCTTTTTTTTAAGGATTTACTTCCACTTTACATTTAATATTATGCTAAGTTACCATGATTATAAGGCGGAAAAAGTTTCTCATGGTAAAAACGCGTAATGTGTGAGGTAGAGATGATTTATATATGGGTTAGTGCTATAGCTCCTTTATGTTTTACTCGGGTTTAACCGTTGCAATTTCCGTCTTGTCCAACAGCCTTCTAATGACATCATCTATCTCATCCATTCCTCTTTAGCCCTCTTCATTGCCTCTGCGGTAGTCCAAAGGAGTTCTCATTAGTATTTTCCCAATAACCCTTGATTGAACGTATGCCTCAATAACTGGTGTTAGGCAAGGTTTCTTTGCATACTCACTATGGTATTTGTGACTAGACAATCCAAGGTCATGACACTTGGCACTATTTTTGTTTTGCATCCGTACTTTAATTGTTCTGGTATCTAAAAAATATTTTGTGAATTTCATTTGCATAAAATAGAATCTGAAGGTCAAATAAAGTAATAAAATTCAGCATTAATAATAAAAAAAGCTGCCATGTTTTTTGACAAAAATAAGGTATGCATGCACAAGTCTATTTAAGAATTGCTACATGCGTACCTATATAATTCAATTTTCAAGATAATTAGTTATACTTTGGAAAAATTAAAAGATTGTGGTTTTTCAGCGAACATCTATTCACAGTGAATAAAAATTGAACAATTAAATGAAGCTTTTTTTGCTAACATAATCTTGTAAGTTTAATTTTATGTAAAGAACAGATATTTGCGGGTTAATATTCACACAAGTTTTATGAAAAGCAAATAATAGATGCGTAATACCCATTATTTGCATAAAAACGTGATACAGATATAATTTCGAAACGTTTAATACCTAAATTATATAATAATATCGTGTTCATTAAGGGGGACCAAATAAATTCGGAAAGTGATCCAAGGCATTTGTATTATTGTTTAATTACCAGTATATGGTTACCCTTGGAACTAGGTTACAGCATAGTAAAAGATCATGTTGTAAATAGTGGCCGTTCTACTAATTTGGCAATAACGCAACACCGATAGTTGTATATTTTATAGAAAACGCCGGGAAAGGCGGAAGAAAGCTGTTCTTTACTCAATAGCTTGCTTCTTTAAGTAACCTAGAGGCCACGGGACATGTTAAACTATTTAAACAGAATAAATTATTTAGGAGTTAAATCTTCTTGCTATAACTTTTTATGACAATGTTGCATTCTTACAAGATGCATACTCACACAACCTTCCTACCGCTTCCTCGATAGCTCTTTTTCAGTCAGACCAGTCCTCAATGCTTCTTCTGTGTTCCAAGGAGAAAGCCTCGGGTTATCTTCTTAGTACAAGATAGTAAATATGTCTTTATAGTTAAGACTATTTAACGCGTATAGATAAGAGTTGATACTCGTATATCAACAGGTATCAAGGTGGAGAACAACAAGCCCGATATATACATCTTAGACAAGGAGAAAAAGAGATTCTAATTGTTGAAGTAGGAATCACAAGCTTTGACAACCTCCGTACAGTAGAGGTAGAAAAAAAGCATAAATATGACTTGCTTGCAAATCATTGTGGCTCCCTACATGGATATAAATCACGCATAATACCATACGTGATGACTTGGGATGGGATAGTTACAAACTATCATAAACAGTATTGAAAAGGAATTGGAATCGACAACCAAGTTGAAGCATACATTCAGTCTAGAGTGCTTAAGATGACTTTAGAAAGTCTCTCTATGGAAGCTCGAAGAGGAGGTTTAGAATTAGATGAGAAAAGCCTAGTAGCGAAAGAGAGGTTGACACCAGTCAATGATGTCAGTGCTGGCCTTGAAGCGGCTGCTTGTGACAAATTGTAAAACAGTTAAAAATTATACCCCAATAAATAAATTATTAGTTTAATTAGACGCATCTTTAGTAAATTGAATTACTAGGTTTATTATTAATTTCCTCAATGAAATACTGTTTATTCTTAATTTTATTGTTTTATTCGTTTTTTTTTGGTTTTACTATCTTTTTATCGTTTTTTATCGAATTTAGTGCTTTATTCATTTTTTTCCTGTCTTTACTATTATTATTTGCATTTCCAAGGCATACATCCAGTCGATAGTCCTCAAGAAAACTCTCGAAGCCATATCATTTGATTACCGACGGCATAGCAATGCAAGAGGAGTGAGAAGAGAAGTAGCGGCTGTGGAGGCACTTGAAGAATTAGCGACATCTCTGGGGTTATGTGAAGGGGATGAATAGTCTAATTGTGGACTAATTGGAAACCAAAAATCTTCCTCAATAAATAAATTTTATTTGCATTTTATTAATAGTAAAAATTTATACTCGAGAATATGCATTATACTCGCGAATTTGCATTATACTCGCGAATTTGCATTATACTCGCGAATTTGCATTATACTAAGTTAAAACAACATTACTATAAATAGAACAAAAATAAAAAGAGTAAAAATAATACTATTAATAAAACAGTATACTGCAATACAAAAGCTTTACTACAGGTAAAAATAATACTAATAGTATATCGCTGTTATTAAAGTTGGAGTATTATATTCATAATTAAAATTTTACTAATAGTAAAATCATTTTCCGAGAATATTCTCGTTTTGATCCATTTTATTCTATAAATATGCAGTTCTAAAAATACCCATGGATCCAACACGCGAGTTTCTCGACAAAATAAAATGTTCGGACAATGCACTAGAATGTCTAGATGAAAACATTATAATTACATCTGATTATTCATCTGAACTTAATATTCCCATGTTTGAGGAGTTTACAGATACCGATATAAAGCGGATGACAAATTTTGAAAAGGCTCAGGTTCTTGATATATACAGACATGTAGATGATGTAATTATTTCGACAAGACCAAATAAAGGGCCCAAATGCAAGCTAACAGGCATTGATATGTTTGTTTTAATCTCACATATCTCAAAACATATCCTGCATATACTACAATTGCCAAAGCATTCAAGATTTCGCCATCCGTAGCACAGAAAATTGTTGAACGGATCGCTCTTAGCATTATTGATATTCTTAAAGAAAAATATATCATACCTTTGCGAAGAGAAGAACAAATAGCAAGTGGGATTGGATTTGATTCATATGGTGATGTTGCACTTGTTATCGATTGTACAGTGCAGGAAATACCAAGATTTTGCAGTCTTTTTTCCGATGCAAAGCGATTTTACAGTGAGAAGCACAAGATCTATTGTGCGAAAAAAGAGATTGCACATCTACCAAATGGATCTTCGTGCTTTGTAAGTAAATGAGAATAGGGTGCGAAACATGATTTTTCCGTGTTTCAAAACAATCTACATATCTACAAGGAATTTTTAAACGGCGAAGCGGGGAAGGATTTTGGGCCGCAATAGTAGATAAAGGTTATACGGGGATTACAAACCACCTACCAGCAATAATACCAAAGAAGGGTAAAAGTTTAAGCATGGCAGATAAGATTGAAAACAAAAGAATAGGTTCAAGCCGAATAATCTGCGAGAATTTCTATGGTCGATTGAACGGATTGTGGGATGTTGCAAGACTTATGGTTAAAATGATATGAAATACTATGATATTCTATTTGACAGTTGCGTTGCGCTAACAAACGCGCATTTACAGATAAACCCATTGAGACGAAATGATTTGGTCAAATACAGGTCATTAATTGGACAAGTTGTAAACCCGAACGCTTCTGCTAGCATTGAATCTGCTTCCCGAGTGAATTCCAGCTTGGATAAATAAATTGCAATTTTTACACGTATTAGAATAAGTTTATAAATAGTAAAATTTTTACCACTAGAAGTTGTATCTACAAGGAGTAACAGCATTATACTATTAGTATTATTTTTACCTGTAGTAAAGCTTTTGTATTGCAGTATACTGTTTTATTAATAGTATTATTTTTACTCTTTTTATTTTTGTTCTATTTATAGTAATGTTGTTTTAACTTAGTATAATGCAAATTCGCGAGTATAATGCAAATTCGCGAGTATAATGCAAATTCGCGAGTATAATGCATATTCTCGAGTATAAATTTTTACTATTAATAAAATGCAAATAATAATAGTAAAGACAGGAAAAAAATGAATAAAGCACTAAATTCGATAAAAAACGATAAAAAGATAGTAAAACCAAAAAAAAACGAATAAAACAATAAAATTAAGAATAAACAGTATTTCATTGAGGAAATTAATAATAAACCTAGTAATTCAATTTACTAAAGATGCGTCTATTAAAAAAAAAATAGTTAAGACTATTTATTTTTGATTTTATAAATTTCGTGCAATACTATCCGCTCACGAACAAAGACTTAGATTGTAATTATTCATATTAATATTTAGATCATAGTCGATTTTAAAATTTACACCGCATCCAAATTGTAGTGTAAGGTTATACTTTACTTTAGGAGATACATAAGATCCTTCTTAGGGAAAAGTAATTTCAAGGCTTTAGAAAGGCAAAGAGAATAGGATGGATGAATAAATGGAAGAATAATTTTTAAGCATCAAAGAAATGGAAAAACTGGCTGTGTTAATAAAGAAATTTATTACCAAGTAAGACAGAGTTACTTTAAGTCAGCCCGCAGCTACTAATTCCATTATATTAGAAAAGATAGGCTTTTATTAGCGTTTTTCGAAATGCGGATTATGCAAAAAGGCTTCATCGTTTTGCGTTTACAAACTGTAAACATCCACATCATTTACTACCGATAGCCTAGGGCCACCTCGGTTATATCTATACAGATTTAAAAACCCGGGCTCTGCTCTCCGAGAGTTAATTAGCAGTGACCTCATTACTGGACACAACATAATGCTACATAAGCTAAATGTAAAGGTTAATACTATCCTCAACACCCAAACTTGCTCAATAGTCTGTATAAGTAAGTCTGGGAGCTAATTAAAAAGCAAAGTGCATGCATTGTCACGGGATTAAACAAATGGGAATCAAGTTGAATCTTTCGAGAAATTATTAATACACACAAAGAAAAAAATTGTTAAGCTGGGAATGCTGTAAACATTGTGATAATTAGTTCACAACATTAAAAGGAGGTCTGCTTATAGTCATAATTTCAAAAACTTGTTATTTTACAATTCGCTGTTGCGTGCTTTTTCCCATTCGAGTGTCTTTCTTGTTCTTCCTTTATCCTTGTTTCTGACATCTGGCCATTTGTAGAAATCTCCTAAAACCTATTTTCGTTTCTGATTGAGTATTTGCGTTAATATGTATTTCAATGAAAAAATAATCAGAAAAAAATTCTATTGATCAATCTAATTTAATATATTAAAAGGATCAGTTTCCTAACTATAAAAGTAGAAAGAAAAACACCCTTTATGTTTTTAAACTATCTTATTCTACTAAAACACATTTTCTGCAGCAATAATCCTGTTGAAGGATGTAATCCTCAGAATGATAATTGCTTGCTTACCAATGAAACATCAGAATCCAATTTGACCGATGAAAAGTCAAGTACTTTAAAAAGTTCCATTAATAAGGCAGAGAAATGGGTTGAAGGTGTGATAGGAAGTAATAGAAGGTCCGAAGATAGGCTTGATAAAACCATTGTTAGTGAATCTGAAGAAAATATTAAGTCTTTGCTAAAAAAAAGTCTTGCGCGCGTATACAAGAAATTTTTAATTCATTTAAAATCGAATTGGAGAAAGCAAATAAGCAAGGAGACATTTTCATCCTTCAATTAGCAACATTGAATAGCTTAAGCCAAGAGAAAGAATTTCTGGAAAAATTTATAACGAAGTTGAACGAAAAAGATGGGGAAAATTATGCAATGAAGGACTTAGCAACGTTAATTTTCAAAGCGGCCAAACGTTATGAAAATAGTTTGGAGAAGCAGATATCAAAATCTGATATGATTAGACTGCATAGCAAGTTTTTATGTTTATCCGCCTTGTCGCACCTAAATTTTTGAGTTTATCAACCATTAAAAAGCAAGCAAGAAAGTAGAAATAAACAGCTCATACTCAATAGAAATTTTACTATTGCTAAAGAGCAATCTATAAATTTATGCCTTTACCAAAATCTAAAAGCCAAATCGAGAATGGTGAGGTCCTATTTTATATTACAATAAGTCTTTTATTAACATCAATAAGCTCGCAAATATCTTTGGATTCCTTTTTCATTCTGTACGAGTACCAAGAGTCTATATAGCCATGCTATGACTTGCATTTTGATTTTATATATAATGGTCTGATGTCATACGCCAATACAAATACTTTACAATCTTTTTGTATATAACTCGGTTAAGGTGTCAAGGGCTTTAATATCTTTTCTTACCTAATTCAACAGGCCAAGCTTAGAGCTAGCAAATTATATATTATCTTTAAAGATGTATACTACGAATGAATTCCTTTGGTCTTTTTATCAGAAGCACTATCTGTATGGTTGGAGTCTTGTAGATATATGATAGGCAACTAAGTTTATTTCTAAAAGTATTATGTGTCACAATATTAAACTATAAATATCATCATTATTATTTACCTCTGAAAAGGTATGGATAATAAGCATATTGAACACATTAGCAAACTTGACATTATGCTAAACAAAATGAGGAAACGAACTTTTTTAACAATGATTGATCTATTAGTATAATTTTGATTATACTTTTGCAAGATTAGAGAACAACAAACTAAAGAAGGCAGAAATAATCGAGATGATTGGCGTATAGTGTAATACCATTAATACGTATGGAATCGGAAACATAAATCCTTGGTTGCAAAGAAGGAACAATTACTTAGAGCTTTTTCCTTCGCGATACATATTTGCAAGACTAATGATGTAGAGGAGACTTGGCGCATGCTGATAGATTGCTAAGCGTTTGGGAAGGCGAGACGAAGATACCTTGCAGGCTCTTGAAGAACCGAATTAATATATGTTTTTGAAATCTTTAATTCCGAGTTTGTTACTTTAAGCCAATCGCTTTATCGATATGAATCTTTCGTGCTCGGTAAATTCTGCTATCAACTATCTATCACATGATAATGATAGCATTATTGCAATAAATGAGAAAGTCCCTCTGTACTGCATTATTTATCTCCGCGTTCAATCATCTTTGGTGGCAACACACAATGTATATGATAGTGAGGGACCAAAGATATTATTAAGCCAAAAATTACATTTTAGATTTTATGTATCTACAGTTTGTTTTAATGTCACTATCTATTACAATATATTATATCGATCAATAGTAGTTTTTTATATATGCGTATTTGCAAGCTTCCTCGACCTGGTTTACTGCTCCCGCTTTAATCTTTAAGCATTTTTTCGGACTTTTTCCTGACGAGTATAATCCCGTAAGGAAAGACTTTCCAATCTTGCCATAGTAACACAAAGATTAATATTTACTGCAATATCGAAGTGCCATATTTACACAGATATATTACAGGCCATTGATGTATATATCTAATCCCCAGTATTACTCATATTTCTCAAGGACGTATTCCTACACTACTACTAAATATAGGCCATTGCAGATATAGAATCGCTGGTATCAATAAGATTTCTTGAGGCCATAATCTCTACAAACATACGATGCGTAAAATGGGGATAAACTAGAAATGATATCTTTACTATTCGGATCAAAAGTCTATGTTTTGTGGCAAGTATGAAAGTGTTAATCCTAAAGCAAATTGTAATACACTTTATTTACCCCGCAATAAATTCCATCTCAAAAAACTGTTTAAGTAATACTTTTGAGGTAATTACCATTCGCTGAGAGTATAAAGTACAATAGTTGTGATAGTTTAAAAAATTATATGCTATCTAACACCATGCCCCGATTATAAAGACTTTCACTACAAATTCTTGAAAAGACATAACTCCTAGTTCTCGTAAATAAGCTCGAGCTGGAATATAGCGCTTATCGTCGTTTTGCCTAGAAATATATAGCTTAATATCTCAAGTATCTTAAAACCCCGCAAGTACAGAGGAAGTAATGACAGTATGAGGTATTATGATAAAATCATTAAAATGGCTATCGAAACGGGGTATGTTTAATGAGGCTACTCTAACCTCATAAACTAATCAATGAACTGGTGTAAAGATCATAACACATGATCTTACTGCTACTTGCAATACCGTCATGTTTGGAGCCAAGATGTCTATTCAAAACATAATAAATGTTACTGATAATCTTATACATAAAAGCAACAGTAAATGATAACATTGTTAAATGTCACTCTTTGAGCTCTTAGACAACCAAACAGTGTAAATCCTACTATAAGTAAAAGAACGATAAACTCAAAAGGACAAACTCTTGAGAGAAAAACCATCCCAGATCATACACAAACCCCTATAAAACCATTTGTAATACTACCATTATACGCATTGTTGCGGTAACAGATAGACGTGGTATAATAAAAAAGGACAAGGTTTCTGATCTTGATGCGCCGTTTTAAGGTATCATAAGAAGACGTTAGCAATACCATACTTATGATACATTTAGACATTAAGCATGTATTACACGAAAAAATAAAAAGGGCACAGTTATATACCCTCATCAAAGTACAAAGTTCATTTACCTTATATTTTTGCTTAGGCATTCGTTTCATTTTTAACAAATAATTCAAGAATCTGGCTATTTTGGAGAAATCATAGATAGATGCATTAAGCTGTATTATTAGAAAGGTAATTGCATTAACAAAGAATGCGACTTAGTAGTATCGAAAAAGGATATACATATTACTAAGAAATATAGTAAGGTGAATGCCAAAATCTTTGGACAAATTAATGCTCAAATTACAGCCATGTAAATTTTACCAATATCTTTACACTCTTGAAGTATCAAAGTTCAAAAAAGTCTGGCAAACGATATAGGCTCAATCAGAAATAGATTGTGCATATATGCATGCTAAAATTATAATCAGCTCTATTTAAATAACAAAACTAAACCTAAAATAGTTGTGGTTTGCAAAAGGGGTTCTCTACTGCATTTACTATAAGTTTATAATAAACTATGATCAACAACAAGACATAAGGCCAAGGATAGAGTATAATAAAAAGCTATATGAAAGAGCAAAGCTAGTTATGCCTTTGTATTCCACACGAGTCAAGAACAATTCTTTTGACTCAAACAAGGCGTTATATTTTGTCTTAAAGGATAAGTATAAGAAATTAAGAATAAATGGAATGGAAAACAGCAATCTCTTTAAAATAAAACAAATTGCAATTGATTTCTTATTAGGATAGTTTGTCCTTCCGTCTTAAGCTTTATATTATTTCGTACCCACTTTTATAGAATAGGAATTGAAATCAACACGAAGACCTACATCCAATCAATAATTCAAAAGAAGACTTTTGAAGCCATTTCTTAATTATCGAAAGAAGACTTTTGAATCCATATCTCAGATACCAAATAAACAATATGCTGCGAGAGGAGTACGAAAAGAAGCCGCAGTCACTAACGCCTGTGCAGAAACAGTAAGGCTTATGGTGAAAAATGGAGCTATGTAGTCTGGATAAGAACAATAATTTAACAAATGTTAACAGCATTTTAATCAATTTCGTGCCCACTTTAAATTTCGAAAGGGTGCCGACAAAAAAAAACATGTCATTTATTAATTTGTTAAGTGGGAGAAAACTCTCATCACTTCATTAATACTAACTTCATATGCACTAAACCTTTCCATAACTCCTTAATAGTATCCTGGGGCCACCCCGACTATACCTTTGCAGGCTTTGGTTACTTGGTTGCCGACAATAATGGCATAATTTCTTTTTTATATAAAGAGTGCGACATAACTATAGTCTGATCAATACGGCTTTTTACGCTTATCATTTCCTCTTACAAAATAGCCTATCCTCTGATTTTCACTTTCCTTACTTGTTGCAAATATATATTTATCCAGAGTTCATTCTTTTTCTTCCTTACTGCATTTCTAATTGATGTTTGAATTTTTTATTATGAGAATACTGTTCTGTATACTCCATTTAAATTATAGTCTAAGCCCCGTTTTTTGTTTTGCGGTTCTTAATTTTTGACTTTACATTCTTTATTGTTTTCCTTGTCTCAAAGCCTTCTCAGTTATATCATCAGATACTCTTAATAATCTTACCATAAGACTCTTTATTGTTTAGTTTGTCATAAAGCCTTCTCAATTTATATTTAGATACTCTTAATGATCTTACCATCAAGGTCCTTTTAGTTTCCTTTCTCTATCCTTTTATTTTTTTCTAATTTTCATATTTTCATAATCACTTACTCTCATTCCTTATTTTCATCTTTTCTTTAATTTTGTCTAATTTTCATATTTTCATCATCACTTACTCTCATTTCTTATTTTCATCTTTTCTTTAATTTTTTCTAATTTTCATATTTTCATCTTCATCTTCTCTCATTTTTCTTTCTCTTCCCCTCATTCCTTATTTTCATCTTCATCTTCCTCTCTTTTCATATTTTCATCTTCATCTTCTTTATTTTCCTTTTTTCTCCATTTTCTATTCCTTCTCCATTTTCTATTCTCTTTTTATCTCTCATTTTTTTTATCCCCTTAATGTCCCTTACAGTTGATAAAATAAAAGACAATCTCCTCCCACTCCTCGAAACTCCACAATCCATAAGCCTCCAAATTACTCTAAAAAACTACGACCCAAAGAAAGACGTCCGTTTCGACATCAACCACACCCTCCCCCACGCCAAACGAAAAGTCGAACGAATACTTATTCTATGCGACAAGAACCTACTCCCAAGTGTCGAGTCAAAATACCCGAAGTTCAACAAAGAAATGCTTGCAAACTACAAGTCAATAATGGAATACGGCGGTGTCTCATACATCCCCTTTGACGAGGTAAAGGACAAAAGAACAAAGAAGAAACTAACAAAATGGCATCATAGCTTAGTCTCAGTCCCTAATTTCAATAAACAGTTTGAGATGAGAATTATTGCAGCGAAGAATGTGCCCATTTACACGGTTAAAAGCCCGAGTGAGGTGGATACTTTAGTTACGAACCTGAAGAAGATGGTTAAGATACGAATGAGGAAAGGTGTTAATGTTGATTTCTGTGTTGGGAATAGTGAGTTGAGTAATGTTGAGTTGGCGGAGAATGTTGTTAGCTGTGTTAATGCGTTGAGTTCGCAGTTGAAGAGGGGATTGCATAATATTAAGAGTGTTTATGTGAAAGGAACGCGTGGAAAGGCGGTTAAGATAATCTAATAAAGATGAGTTGAAGATTGACTTACAAGCCAAGGTGCATAGGTTATCATAACGATTACTCATTACGGCCTAAGCATCTGTATTAAGGCGTGTTAATGAATACTGACTTACAAGCCAAGGTGCATAGAGTATCATAATGATTACTTATTACAGCCTAAGCATCTGTATAAAGGCGTGTTAATGAATACTGACTTACAAGCTAAGGTGCATAGAGTATCGCTTTTTTTATTTTGTAAAGATATATCATACAAATGAGTTGTTAAAGATCGAGAAAGAAGTGGAGATGAATAAGTTTTGCAATGTTTATACAATTGAAAGGATACTTCTATGCAAAAGGTCGGAAGTCGCTGACTCATAATCTGTAATCCTTATGTTGCTAGATGTTGGGTAGGTTATATAAAAAGTTGAGCAGTGACTTACAATTAATGATCTATAACGTATTGATAGAGGTTACTCATTGATAGCTGCAAACTTTATAAGGCTAGTAATCCTTTTATTTTCTATTTGCATATCTATCAATAGCCTGTCTTATTTACACCCATTTCGTATATCAAAGCTTCATGGTTTCTTTAGCGATTTATATTTTTCTTTACAAGCCACACTTATTGTAAGAACATCTAACTACCTTTTGTGTTGACTTGAAATGACATTGTAACAATATAGCATGTAATCATGGGTAAAGGATTAAAATCAAAAAATAAAGACCTACATTCAATCAATTATTCTCAAGAAGACTTTTTCAAATCCTTCAATTACACAAACACAGAATGCGGAGAGGAATATAAAGAGAGAATGTGCTAACTGACATCTGTCAAAAAAATCAAGTTTGACAGAGCTACAAGGGAGAAGCTGGCTCTAATAAGGATTTGAACAAAATTATGCCTCCTTTGATATAAAATTTAGATTTATTATATCCACTTTCTTATTTCCATATGAAATTGTAAAAAGTCTACTCATACACCCTTAAATTATTATTAAGCTTTCCATAGGGTATTATTTCATACATGTGCTTATAGCAAAACAAAAACATGTCATCTCACCCTTTTTTTGGTTCTAGCTATTAGAGTAAATGCCTTTAATGAATTGTGGTAATTTGACTTAATAAACTCTAAATGAGTTTTGATGGGTAGAAATTGAAACTCAATATTTATCAATGGCACTCCAGCCATCTCTTATCCTAATGCTTGCTTGTTGGATTGCTTCTTTCCTATCATGTCCGTTTTCAGGACCTATGCGGTGCTCAAATGAAAATTCTCGAGAGTCTTCTACAGCACCAGAGAATTTACTTTAGTGAAATGGCAATTTTTTAGTGGTACAATTGTATCTGGCTAAAAGAAGTGGTAGAAAACTTTCTGATAGCAGCATTGGTGATATACATTTTATCTTCCGGTTTTCATCGGCAACTGTTGTAATACAGAATTGACTTCTTATAATCTCCCTAATGAATTTGAGATGCATTTTCAACCCAATTAATCTTATTACACCCGCAGTGAGAAAGGGATGATATGGTCTTTTAGATCATTCTGTATCTTGTACGTTATTTCCGCATCTATAGTGACTGAAGCTAGCTGTTGGAGGAGCTTGTATAGCAATTTGACACTAGTCCACTATCAAATCCGAATCATTAATTAATTTGAAAAAAAAGATGAACTTTATGTTTTTTCCATTATGGGTTTTTCTTACATTGGTGTTCTCTTGATAATTCTACTGTCTCTTTGCAAACATCGCTGCTACATCACTTCTTATCCTCAAAGCAATATTAACTCTGTAGGCTGCAAAAGACTGCTTCGAAGTAGCATACCTCATAGTTTTTTACGGCTTAATGTTCCAGTTATCCAAGCATTAACGTGTATGATGGGAGTATTCCAGATGAGTTTATAGGCGATGGTATTTGTTTTTTGGATGGTTATTTACGTAAGAACTTATGTTTGAGGTTTTCCGTCAGGAGATGCATGTTTGTATGTTTTAACGGCTACTTGGGGTGTTATGAGGGTTTTAAAGAGTGTTCCAGTAGTTTTACTTTTGATATTGTGTTTTATAAATAAAATCATGTTTTTTTATGATGCAACATTCGCTTATACAATTATGACATGCGCCAGCATTAAAAAATGGTTAATAAAGGTGGTTAATTGTTGATTTCGGTCTATTTTATAGTTACTTATTTGCACCTACCTTGCGATCTACTGAGCGTGTGAAACTCTTGCAAATCCCATCATCTCGTTTTAATCATTAATTGAGCGTATGCTATATTAATATAAGACTAGCTTGATGGATTTCTAGTGATGATCCTGGGATGTATGTCTCAATGGATGTTTTTACACCTATTAAGCATATAATAGTCTTTATATTAAGTACAATGCGCCAACCAAAAATAGTCTTCTTATGTACGAAGAAACTATTTTGTGTTTGCAAAAAAATGCTTAAAGCTCATGAAGTTGCAATGAGATAAGCTTGCAAATGTTTCTCTTGGGACAGGATACATATTTGAGCATCAATTCTATATGGAATATTTATTCACTAGAAAATAGTTTTAAAATTTTACAATTTGTCTCAAGCTTTCGTTTATAGCACTTACATCATATCATTTTAATAAAGATTATACGATGGACTTTAAACTGAACAATTATTTTAATGGTTTCTTTTGGGAAAAAAATGCAATTGCTTTACAAAAAACTGAACACTTAGGTAAATACAAAAACAATTATATAGCGTTTTTTTAAGTTGTTCTTTATGAAGATAAATTATTGTATGAGTTTTGATAATGTTGCAATGTGAGATATAATCGGCAAAAGATTTCTGCTAGAAATTGCACAGCATTAAAGGCTTGATAGTAGCAAAATACATTCAAGATAATCTAAGAATCTTAGTTTGAGACTCGGAAAACATAAAGTCTCGTAGCTAGAATTCACAGCAATAACAAAGTTTACATTAGCAAAAATAACGAAAAAAAATCCAGTTTTCATAATGATTATTAGTCTGTAAAATCCGTATCGCATTGTTACAACATATAACAACAACCTCCTTCTCACCACTATACCAATCCTGGTGCCTACACCTATGCTATATTTCGTGCTTTGATTACTGAACTGATATAGAATGACGATCAATCGCCAGGGCCAAGAAACTCCGCAATTAATGGAAGGCGTCTATGTATGATGCATGACAAATAATTGATAGCTTTGACTACCGCACATGGAAGCCTCGTATAGCGAGAAGCTACCTGCCGCCCTTCAAAGAGGAGACTCGGGATTTGAGATCTCTATAGACTTGGGTTTTAAAAGTTCTTCAGATGCATAGCAAAATGTATTTGTCTATCTTTTCTAAACGCTTAGCAATCTATCAGCATGTGCCAAGTGTCCTCGACTACATCAGCTTAAGAAGAGAAGAGGCATCTACGAGACTGCCATTAATTTGTTATTGCTGTTAATGTGTTAAAGCAAATGTGGTTCCGGTCTATTTGGTATTAGGGCATTTAGACCTTTGAAGCTAATCATTTGGTTATTTCTGTTTTTGCAATAATTCATTGCTACTAATACCTAAAGTATTGGCAAAACAACCACTAATAGATTGATTTCTGTCGAACAATTATTATAACTCTGTTTGTTTTTGTTGCTTTCACGTGTCCCTTTGTTGGTAATGCAGCGTCCTCGTCATAGCCTTTAACATTGGAAAGCTTCTTTTATCTAAGTTCATTTTCCGGATTAAATGATTCTGCCCTGCTTTTAGTTCTATAAAACAATCCAACTGGTTAACTGCTAAGATTAATCGAAAGGAATGTTGCCATGAGTACAAATTTAATATGTCAACTTTCATCGCTCTTCCTTGGATCATTTAAAAGCCACCCCAGGTTTTACCGTGATGACAGCGCATCTGTTTTTAAAAAAGTTCTTTTTGTGAACTCTACTTTTTTATATTTTCCTCTCACGGCAGTGTGTCTGACTAAAAGTCATTTGGCAGGTGAGGTCTGCACTGTCAATAGTTATGTTAAGCCAAGTATTCTCTTACCAACGTATCGTTGGTTTTTTGGCGATAACCAGTCTCAGTGAGGTGGTTACGTGATTTATTGTCTTAAAAATTTTCTCCATACTTACTGCATTTTCGCGAACGATGTCGTCCATAACCTATCTTTGTTGTAGACATATAATTTTATAATTATGAGAGCATGCTTTGGCTGGAATACCAAAGAGATAGAAATTTGCAGCTAAAATTTGCATTGATAACACATTTACTTACTGAAACTTAGCAACAAGCCATGAGCACCTTCATAGACTAACGCAAAGGCAATGGAGAAGCGGCAATAAAATTGATTACGTGGATGATCACATGAATAGGAACATGGAAGTTTAAGAGCCTACAGCATGGCGAATGTTAATTCAAAATAGCTTATAGGTCAGTAAAATAGAATTACAAAAATGTCTATACATACCTGTTTTCTTTCACCAAAGATTGACTAAAAATTTCTTATGCATTTGGCAAAACTTAAAATGTAGTAACATGCATAATAATTTCACTAAGTTTTATTTAATTTAACTCATCCCCAATGATTTTTTCAAGTTCTGATATCCAATTGCGACAGCATTTGATGTATAATCCTCCCCTAGAAATATCATCTAAAATATCAAAATAACACCTACGCAACACTTCTAGCAATTCAGCGTTTGTTGCTGGGGGATGGCTCACTAGTTTAGTTTTTCCTCCCTCAATATGACTTAATAGGGGTTTATAATCTTTGATAACGCAATTCATAATACTATTAAACGCTGCGAGATCAATGCCAGAAGGATTAGTCTTTCCTCCATCATTAAGTTCAGCTTTAAAAGCCTCTAGTCTAGATATTGTATCAATTAATGAATTTTTGAGATTGTTCGATTCTTCTTCCTCGTTGCTTTGACTTTCATCCATATTCCGTTTTGGTATGTTAATTGAGCATTTTGCTGCATCTCCTGGGGCATTGGAACTTTCGATGCACTTTTCGCTTGCGAAAATGAATGTCATCAGAAGTATGTATTTTAGAACCATGGGTTAGTTATTTTTACTTCTTTTATACTTAAGAAATTGATAAATGATAATTGATCAATAATTAATATATTTTTTTAATCAAAGACCAATAAGAGGTAATTGGCTAATTAAAATTAAAGTATATTTTCAATGTTATAAAAACCCGAATTATTCCATACGTGATGACATGGGATGGTATTGTTACAAATTATCACAGACAATACAGAAAAGAACTTAAGATCGACAACCGAGTCGAAGCATATGTTCAGGCCAGAGTGTTTAAGATGACGCTTGAAAGCCTCTCCATGGAAGCTAGAAGAGGAGCTCTCGACACGGAAGAGAACAGCATATGGATGGAAGAGAGGATGACAACAGTGGAAGATGACGGTGGAGCCGATAAAATGTCTGTAAGTGAATTACAAAAGTAGAAAAAATATATATACCCCAATAAATAAACATCATTAATGTTATAAAAACAACCTCTTATAGTTTTAGAGCTCTTGAAAGGGGGATTTAATTATTTGTCAAATAATTTCAAGGCGATTTGATAATTTGAGCACAATTTTATTTAAGTTTTGTTCTTTCATGAAAACAAACTGATTAGACAAATAATGTGGAAAAGGAGGATTGGGGCCTGGTTTGATGTGTGATGCCTAATAAATTGGATCTGTCATGCCGGGTTGCTAAACATTAACAAATAAACAAAATGAATAAAATTAACAGAGTTGTAACGTAACGAACATCCTTCTTGAGCTGTTAGCTATTCCGTTATACGATCTCGCTGGAATTAACAGAAGGAAAAACGTTGCAGCAAGAAGGATATATGAGATAGTCGAAATTATCAAGCGACTAATGGTAAAGCAAAAAATCCGATTATACATATAAAGATTATATTAAAACGGTTTACAAAGTTAAATATATGAATGCTTGCTCTTCCTTTGGGAAAAAACTGATCAAAGCCTGTAAAGGTATTTTTTTCCCCAAAAAATGTATAGTTGAAGATGTGGATGATTCGTAGCAATGAGTTAGAGATAGGATATAAAGGAGGAACACTCTTGACTAAAAATGCAAATATAAGCTGCCTATTGTTTTTGTTATGTAGTTTATACAAAGTATCCAAAGGATTTATACTAAGAATTAATTTATTCTCTATGTGACAATAAAGGAGGTTGATTTTACAAGCTTAAATGTTGTATACGATTTTAAGCGTACCCGTAATGGATTTAAAGCCTTAGTAATGTTACATGAGCGTGACATGGGGTGAGATAGTTCCAACCTATCACAGGTAATGCAGAAAAGAAGTGAAGACCAAACAACCGGGTCGAAGCGTGTGTTGAGGCTGGAGTGCTTAAGATGATGCTGGCAAGCCTTCCCATATAAGCTAAAGAGAACTTTTTTTCCGACACGAAAAAGAACAGCATGTGGATGGAAGAGTGGATGACGACAGTCAAATTTTACAGCGGGCCTGGGATGCTTTTTAGTTAATACTTTAAATAAAATATTATTTCTAGCACAATAAAATAGCCTAAATTATGCATATAGCTGTGATATTTAATGCGTGATACTTGATACGGGTTAGAATAAGCTATCATTCATGCTGTGTAACGATTCGCTTAGCGTTAGGAGAAATCTGCTTCCACTAATTTTTAATAATCATCAATAGATTTCTCGACATCTCTTGAAATGCTTTGAGAAGAAGGACCGAAATCTGTAGGTGTTTTTTTTCGAACTTATGTTTCCTTATATCTCTTAAGATATCTTCTTGTAAAAATTTGTCTGCATCGTCACATACTATCATGGTTGCGTGAATTCTAGATTTCTTGCAGTTACCGCGCTTTGCAATTAATTCCTTGAATGCATACTAATTTTATTATTAATAGACTCGATAATACGTATAAAGAACTGTAATGCATCTCCTAATAAAAATTAGTACTACTATCACGAGTTTAGTTCTAGATGTTTCGCGGAAATCAATGTGTTTCTCAAAATCATCTCGTGTTTCTTGGCATCCGCTTCTGTCATCTCTTGACTTCTAACAGTTTGCCCTATCCTGAAATTACTATTAATGCAAAGCCAGCATTTACTGGTGATCTACTTTTATTGTACTTGTAGCTTGCATGAATGTATTTTAATAGAAGTAAGAAATTAAAGATCATTTAATTGGATATTTCTGCTACTTTTATACTAATCTCGTGATCAATGCAATTAGATTTAATGGACTGATAAACTTTTGATTAAATAATGAAACAATTATTTCAAGGACACACAATCTCCCTCCTAGCTTGACCGAAGATCAGCTGTATAGCAAGCTGTTGTAGGAAAAGAAATGCCAAAAATGAAAAAGGCACTTCTCCAAATAAAAAGAATTAACCGATCGCGAATCATTGAGGAAAACTCTACTCGAGCCGCTTCTTAAAAAGCTGGTTTTTAGGTCTAATAATTGCATCGTCTTAGACACAGGAGGAGTTATTCGAATACATTTTTGCGAACTGAGGCCAAATTACTTGACTTCATTTTCGACTTAGTGAGTGGTTTATGAAGAGAGGCTGCAGCAGCTTAACTGTAGAGAAAACAACAAGGGGAATGAGATTTGCGAGGAGGTGCTAAATGCAAGTCAAAAAAACAAAGTTTTTTCTCCTGTATTAAATTATATAGATCCTAAATATTCAATGATTTTCGAACATATTATATTCAAGCAAATTGGTAAATATACCATAAAAATTATCATAATACTTGCGGTGCCAAAAAACATTAATACGCCCCGAGGTATTAAAGCTTAATTTCAGCTTTCATGTTTATGGCTTCAGCATTTGACATGTTGATTAAATAAAGGAATTTTTGGAAAATAGTATTAACGAGGCTCGAGAAACAATACTCACCTATAAAGAAACGATTGTGTCACGAACATAAAACACATCAAATGAGAATTAACCAATTGAAGTTCCAATTTGTTGTCCAGTTAAATCAAAATGAGTTACTCCAATGCAAAGACCTTATGCTTCCTATAATTATCGTGGTGCAGTACTGCTTATCCATTTATTTTCTTATTTCTGTGAGTCGAACAGACTTGGTCTTGGAAATCTTCTTGGTGCGCCGGATTTGATGTGTGTATTTACGTAGTTATAGTTTTAAGCTGTTTGAGGTGCTTCTGTTGGTAGTTTTCTCTAAAATACACAGAGAACCGTGAAATGAGAATGCATAGAACAAAAGCATTTTATATATAGCATGTGCCTTAAATATCAAAACAATTATATAAAAATAGCTTATCTTCTATAATTGACAACTTAAATTTAGCTCGTAACGGGTAGAGATTATACTTGCAAATGTATATTTGCTAAAGTTATACATCTATGCAGCAATGCTCAAAGAAGTTCTTCCATAATCAAATTTTGCTAAAGATAGTGTAATAGCTTTTAAAGATTCCCACTCTATGTAAAAACGTGTAATCTAACCATTAGCGGCAATATATAGTCGTCTTATAAAACCAATTTATTTATGGTATAATACCAATTCTGTCTGTCTTTTACCTGGGTTAAACGTTGCAACCTCCGTCTTATCCAGCAGCCTTTTCGCGACAACATCTATTTCTCTTGCCCTCATCTTCGCCTCTGCGGTAGCCAAAAGAGATGCTTTAAGCCCATTTTAAACGCTCTTGATTTGATTTATGCCGTAATTAGTGGTGTTAGATAAAGCTCCTTTGCATACCCACTATGATATTTTGTGACTAGACCCTCCCAGGTCATGACAGATGGCTCTATTCTCGATTTGCATCAGTACATTAAGCCAAGTTCCGTTGAAAGCAAGTCATATTTCCTCTTATTTTCGATCGTAACACCAAACAAATTTTTACGGCTTTAAAGTTATATAAGATAAATAAATTGATTTATAATTTTCAACAATGTTGCAAACCCGAATGATACAAAACGCTGGATCATATTGCCAATAGCGGGATGTGGAATATAAACGTTTTAGTAAGGGAAATATAGTAAAGGCATGATGGCATCGTTTTTTTGGAAGAAAAAAAAAGATTTGGAAATTCGCAGCTCGAACCATTGCAATAACTACGCTTACTTCTAAGCATAAACTCGAGAAGTCAGAGGCATGGTTATTCACTTATGCAAAGGGGGTAAGGTATTGAATACATGGATGATGTATTTGTTAGACAGATGATAGCAAAAGAGCCCTGATGCATGCCTCACACATGAAAAAAAAAAATCCGATTTTATTTATGGTTAATCCGTCGCTAAAAATTTTCATCACATTGTAACTACATAAAACTTCAACATCATTTCCACCACAATACTAATCCTGGAGCCCACTCCTATCATACACTTCGTGCTTTGATTACTGGAGGAAAATAGATCTACGATCTATTGGCAGGGCCAAGAAACTCCGCAATAATTGCGAAGCGCCTAGGCATGATGTGTGACAGATAGTTGATAGCATCAACTACCGCACACGGAAGCTTCGTATAGCGGGAAGCTACCTGCCCCCCTCCAAGGAGCAGACTCAGTATTAGAGATCTCTGAAGACTTGGGTTCCAAAAGTTCTTCAGATGTTTAGCAAGGTATCTTCGTCTTGCTTTCCTAAACGCTTGGCAATCTATCAGCATGTGCCAAGTGTCTTCGACTACATCAGCTTTGCAGAAGATGCAGGTGTCTAAGAGGTTGGCATCGAGTTTATGCCTTCTTACTAGAGCGTTTGTGTGTACAAACGTTCCGGTTCTGATTCGCATTAGGGCATTTAAACCTTTGATGCTTATCATTTCGTGTAATTCTGCTTTTCTAAGCATTTTATTGCTACTAATACGTATGGTATTCGCAAAGCGACCAATTATAGATTGGTCTTTGTCAAACAATTTTTTTACTCTGTTTGCTTTTGTAGCTTGCACTAGTTCCTTTGTTGGTAGTGCAGCGTCAATGTTCATAGTCTTTAGCAATCTAAATGCTTCTTTTATCCAGGTTCGTTTTCTAGATTTGAAGGATTGGTGCCCAGCTATCAATTCTGATAGCAATCCCTTTGAGTGTTTCCATTTGGAAATGCCTCTTGCCCTACTCGCTGCTGATTGCACGTAAGGCATCTCTATGTCAAATTCGTTGTATGTCCGTAGACGGCAGAAGTTTGACTTTTTGACTATGCACTTGAATGCATTGTCAATTATACGTTTGAGTGGGTGTACCAGGTGCCGTAGCCGAAAGGTAAGCTCCTTGGTGTTGAGAAAAGTCCTTGCAGGTTCGAAACCAGCACTGGTCGATTCGATGATAGTAGCCTAAAATCTAGGTTTAGACCCCCTGGTTAGGCAATCTGCATTTATTGCAGTTGAAAGTATAAGCCCTTTCCTAAAAATATAGGGAACGATCTGTTAGTAGCGATAGTTATGATGTGTGACAGCCCTTCGGCTCAACCCGAGAAGAATAATCCAAGCCACCTAGTGGTATGATTCGGCTGTAGCTGACATGAAGAGTTTATGTGTGGTAGAAGTGTAAGTTTATGTAGTAATGAGGTGTGTAGTTATGAAAATTTGATGTCATGGACATACATAAATAAAATCTTCTAAGATTTTTTGAGTGGGTGTACCCGTTGCTCACACATTCCGTATATTTCGCTTCCGAACATAATCCTTGGTATTAGGATATTGTTTATCAGCATTCTTCGATAGTCCAATGGTACAATTTCGTTACCAATGGTGCTTTTTATCTGCAGCATTGTGCAGCGTCCTATGGTAAGTCTATACTTTGCCATTTCATAGAGATCAAGATTGCTATTGATCTCGGAGCCTAGATAGACGTATCTATCTATGTTCGGTAGTTCCTCTCCATTGTATAGGAGAGGTTTTCCTTGCGGGCAGAATGGATCAGTATTAATCTCCATAATTCCGCATTTGGTAGGGTTTACTTCCATCTGGTTGTCAATCATCCAGCTGTTGATAATCCCCAGTTTTTGCTCTAGATCAGGTCTAGATTCTGCTGCAATGACTGTATCGTCTGCAAACATCAGGCCTCTGAGGCCATTCCTCAATCCTTCTACAGGTACTGGATTGATTTTGTCAAGTATGCTGTTAATAAATATATTGAACAGCAACGGTGAGGTTGGACATCCTTGTCTAAAGCCTCTTTCGTATAGGAAGCTATTTCCTATAGTTTGGCCACTCCTTACTCTAAGTGTGGTGTTTTCATACATCCGGATGATGAAGCTTATGAACGTAATACCCAGGCCAGCTTCTCGCAGTCTATCAATTAGTAGACTGTGAGGTACTAGATCGTAGGCTTTTTTTAGATCTAGAAACCCAAGGACAGTAGAGTTGCCTCGGATCTTTCGTCTTTGGCAGCATTCAATTAAACATGCTGCTTGGGATACACACTCTTCTTGAGTGATAAATCCACTTTGCTCGGGTCTTAGTAGCTTGTGCGTTGAGCATATTGTTTGTAGTCTAGCAGCAAGAATTTTTGCCAGGACTTTTAGCAGAGTATTTATCAGCGTGATACCTCTGTAGTTATTAGGATCGAGTTTGTTACCCTTTTTGTGTATAGGGACAACGATGTTATCGGCCCATTCGGTTGGGAAGACATTTTCGCGAAATGTCCTGTTTATTATTTCTAGTATATCTTTTGCAAGGTTACTAGTCGGCTGCTGCTCGTTTGGGACAAGTTTGTAGACTTCTCCAGGGATTTGATCCAATCCCGCAGCTTTACCATTTCTAATGGATTTCAGGATTTAGGTTACTTCATCCCAATTTGACTCGGCGTCTGTGATGCGAGCATAGCTCACATTAACCCGGCAGTCCTCAAAATAACGGATCTCTGAGAATTTTTTGCATAGGTTCATAAAGTGGTCTGACCTTACTTTGTTTACCATGTTTGGATCCGTAGTGATTTTCTTAGATCCGTTTTGATAGATTGCGTTGCTAAGCATGCATCTATTGCTAAGCTTGGAGTGTGACTTTAGCCATATCCAGCTATTTCTTACATCGTTGTTTTTTAGATGATTTATACCTGTTTTTATGTATGTCAGGTATTTTTTACGCCTAGCAGTCTGGATTTCTGCTTTTGCTGTTTTTCTTGCTATTTCCAATTCTTCAATTGTAGCAAGGTTTCGTGACACCTTGATGTCTGTAAGTCTTTTGTGCTTTATAGCCTTTTTGACCTTTTCGGATATGTATAAAACATTGACTGATTTTGTACATTTTCTAATTACCTTTTCGTCGACTAATTTATGCTTAAGTCGATCGTAGAACTTAGTAATCGTTTCCTGCAGTGAGTCACACCCTTCAATTAGGTCCATGTTTGCAATATTCTTGGCCACTTTTTTGTTTAGTAGCCTTTTTCTGTCAAATATTTCTACTATTTGATCTGTTCCTTGAGGTGTTTCTGCACTCAAGTGTATTGGAATTGGAAAGTGGTCAGACAGTCTCCATTTTCTTTTCACGCTTTGTGATGTGATGAGATTTGGAGCGTTGCCAATTCCAAAATCTACGGGTCTTTTAGTAGTGCGCCGAAGCCTACTGATTCTAGTTCCTCTTGTAGGAGCTGTATTTGCGAACACATTAATGTTCTTTTTTACAAAGAAGCTACTCATCATGTCTGGTGTGGCATTCCAGTCACCCACCATAACGACTTGCTTGTTCTCGTAGTTTTGGTATGTTTGACATACCCTTTGCATTGTCAAGTTCCGTCTAGACGCCTCGTGAGACCGATAGATGTTGCCGAGCTTCATATCGATCCCGCGACCTTTTGCTTCGACATTTAGAACGTCAGGTGAAGTTTCAATAACTCTGACCTCTAAGTTTGTCTTTTTCTTAATGCCCAGGAGTAGTCCTAGGCCATTATTCTCAGCGGGTACTTCGATAACGCTGTATCGATTAAGATACAAACGTTTCTCGTACTCGCGTCTGTTGGTTTCCTGAAGACAAATGATATCAGGATCATATTTCATAAGCAGAAGATATAGTTCTTCCAGCTTGTTGTTCATACCGTTAATGTTTAAAGAGAGGATGGACATCAGTTTGCCATCTTCTCTAACGGTGTTCTCAAGCGCAACGTTTCTTTTCAGTGTTTGCGCTTTGAATTCACAGGCGAGCTTCTTCCCTGCTTTTCGCAAAGCTGTATCGATTGCTTCTATCTCAAGGTTTCTACTTACGCCTAAGCGTAGGTAGAATGAGAGTTTTTTACGAATTCTTTTAATTTTGAAATCGTTTTTACTAATGTACTTAGTAATCTCCTGATGTAACGTGGCCATCGGGAGTATCCGGTCAGTGTTAATAATATAGTTTGATATATTGTTAGTATTTAGCTTGCCTGAGGTAAGATTAGCATTATCGGGGTTGTCTCCGACAGGCAATGGAAAGCAAATGTTAGATTTACCAGAAACATATGTTGTTAAGAGTGGAGATTTATTTAAGTCCTTATTACCCCCACTTCCTTGGATCAGTGGAGGGCCACACCAGGTTCATCCTGGGTGGCGCAGTCGTAGTTTTCAAAGAAGTGATCAGCAATTGATTTGCAGTCATTCTCTTTTAACAGCGAGATCAGCATTTTCCCTCTTTCTTTCGCCTTTTGTGTTCCACTTTGGCATTCTGTTGCCAGTTGTGTTAGCACAATAGGGTTACAATTTTCCTGGTTGGCTGGTACGATACGAGCGCCAATGGAGTTGTACTTCCAACTGTTGTTGGTTGAACACTCAATAAACGCGATGCAGCGCAAGTCTGTCAGTTTGAGTATTGTTGATATGCTTGTCTTTGGTATGCAGTTAATTCGTTGTATTGCTACTTTGAAGTCAGCAATTCTTTTTAGGGGCTGGTCTACGTATATCTCGTAGACTTTCATTTTAGAAGGTTTTGCCTTGCCCATTAGGTAGTCAACAAGGGCAGTATCGGTTCTTCTGCTCTTTGTCTTGGCCTTTTTAGGAGGCCTTACGGCGGACGTAGTAGTCTGAGTGGCTACTTGGCCTTTTTTGGGTGGTTCCTGCAGGTGTTCAGTCGCTGCGGCCTTTCCTTTCAATTGCTTAATTTTCTGTTCCCTGAGGACAGTTATTGCTTGTTCAAGCATTAAGATTTGTTGATCCACATTTTCAGCTGTCATAAAGGGTGAGAATATTTCCAGAGCCTTAATGGCAGCTTTGAGAATTATATGTGGTTCTCTTGGGGCAGTACTAAGCGTTTTTAGTTGGCTTAGTATTGTGTTTACACAGGTTCTAACTGTATCCTCAGACACCGTTCCTGTGGAAGGACTAACATGTTTATAAGATTCCTTAGAAGCATCATGTGCAGGCTTCAGGTTGACATTTACCTCCTCTATGGGGTAAGTGGGGTTAAGGTTAGCTGGTTTTGAAGTAGCAGCTTCAGCTAGAGGCATGATACAATCCGTTGCAGCCTCGTCAGTACCAAAAGATGGTCTTGGTCGCACAGCTCTGAGAGTAGAGCTGCGTTTTCGGAGACGAAAGTCATAGAGTAACGCAAGTTTTTCTCGACTAGTCGTTTTTCTATAGACCATAGGTCTATTTCGCACCTGTTTGCCGAGGCGGCAGGTGCTTTTTATTTGTGCTCTGCTTTTTTTATTTTTTTCGTCACAGCAGAGTGTCTGACTAGAAGTCATTTGGCAGGTGAGATCTGCACAGTCGACGGTTGGGTCGAACCAGTAATTTGGCTTTTCCAACGCGTCGTATGGGTTTTTATTGATAATAACTAGTCTCAGTGACGTAGTTATTGGATTTATTGTCTTGGTGGTTTTCTCCACCCTTGTTGCACTCGCGTGCGTTGTCATTCATGATGGCCTCACACATGAAATCTGAAATAGCACGGTAAATTTATTTTACTTAATACTAATTTTCGCTTAAGAGCACCCCCAACCCTAGAGTATTATAGAGGGGGAAAGGAAAGCGGTAGAGGTGTAGATGAGATTTGTGATACGATGATTGGACTGGTGGTTGATGTATGGTTGGGTGATGAGGAAAAATAGACTAATAGTATAGGTGTGAAAGTAAATCTTATGCCCGTAAAACGATCAGAAAAAAACCGATGAACCCCAAACATTTATAATTTGTTTAAAAGCACATGCTTGGGAAAGACAAATTGGTTGTAAAATCAAAACGGAAAAATAATCGCAAACTAAGAACTGAAAATCAGGATAAAAATATTTCCAAAAATTCCGCTAAAATTAAAAAATAATCTATGTAAAAACCCCGAGGATGTACTTTAAATAGAACACATATAAATGCATAAGTTTTTTTATAATCCTTTTATTATTTATCAACCGTTATTAATGGTTTTTAACAGATCCCTCTTTAGTTTCTGACAAGAATGCCTTAACCTTGTACTGCGTTGAGCCTTAATGAGTTCCACAATATATATAGCTGTTGCTGGGCTTATAAGATTTATATTCTTTGCTGGAAGTTTGATTACCTTAAAGAATTTCTCCTCACTTAAGGTTAAAACCTTTTTAAAATCACCAATGACCATTCCTATGATTCTGTTATATTCTGCGAGAACATTGCCAGAAGGATTGGTCACTGTTCCATCATTAAGTTTTTCTTGAAAAGCTTTTAACCTAGATATTGTTTCAAGTATCGATTTCTCGTGCTCGTCCAACTCCCGTTTCTGGTTGCTTTGACATTCATCTTTGGTCGTCTTTAGTGTGTCATTAATGCTGATAGCTGCATCTTCAGATCCATTGGGACTTTCAATGCATTGCATCCCCCGACTTACATCCGTATTTCTTTTTATTGCGTCATATAAGCAATTAATTGCATCTTCAAGAATATTGGAACTTTCAATGCATTCCTTGCGCTGACTTTCATCAATTTTTTGCCTTTTTGGTGTGCCACTAGTGCGGATAGCTGCATCTTCTGGTCCATTTGAAATTTTAAGGCATTCCTTGCTTTGACTATCATCGCCTCCTTTTCTTTTTAATATGTCATTTAAACAAACGGCTGCATCTTCTGGCGAGTTGGAATTGTCAAAGCACTTCTCGCCTGCGCATATGAATGTAATCAGTAGTAGATATTGTAGAATCATACAAGGGTAATTATTCGCTGCTTTTATAGTTGAATTCAATTAATTAAGTAATATAACTTCCTTATCAGTTATAGAAACAGTATTTGAAAATTAAATAGCCATTGTTTAAGATCCTATTACATCTCTTACCTAAACTATATACTACGTACATGTAGTCAAATATAAAAAAATACAACACCCCAACCCGTATAACTTTAGATTATTGTAGCTGCTGAGGGCTTAGTGAATATCTAAGATTACTCATTATGAATTAGCTCCTATTTTTAACAATAATTCAGAGTGTTTAATAGCAGCCCCTTCCCTATCGAGATAAGGAATGGGTGAAGGTAAAAATACCATACTATTTAATTATTTTAGGATTGAATCCTAATAAAACCGCTCATTTATCTTTACACAAATAGATTATAAAAGTAACGTGTTGATAAGGAAAAAAAAAGATAAAGAGAGGTAAAAGTTATCCTAGACTTTAATAGGGATATTAAATGCCGCATGTAATTTCACGTTTTCACGATCATTATCAAAGATACATTAATCTTTTTTTTCTAAGTTGACTTGGCATATGCATTAAACACCATTAAAATTTCATCAATGATATTTGTGTGAATACCAGATACTGAATCCACATATTAACACTCTGTTTGACACTTGAAGGTCGGCAATTTTTTGATTGTATCCTTATAACCTCGCCACATATCACTAAAAAAAACGCCTTAGACAACACAATAGAAACTTTATAAAAAGTTTAAGAGCAAAACAATCAGTAACAGCAACTGTGGTTATTATTCTCTTGGGTGTTGTTTCTACCATTTAAAAACCCAACACACCTGCAACTCGAAAACCTCTACTGTGTTTCCTCTTTCCAAATTTTGATTCGTCAATGTTTACAATGATATCTATCCCTCCGTTTCTAGCAGACTCATCTTCGTTTATTATTTATATCCATTTTCAGAGGAATCTACACCCCAGCGACGGTTCTTTGTGGATATCAAGAATAATAGAAATTTATTTTATCAAAGTTTTGATGTACCAAAACTCTAATATCTGCAAAAGTAACCTTTTTCAATTCTAGGGTTTGAAAAAAAATTACGGAGACTAGATATTCTGCCTATGTTTGCACCTAACGTAAATGCATCCCCAGGAACATGTTTGGTAATTAGACGGGTTCGGAATAGACCTACACCTAGTACGATACTTTTATGGTCAGAAACCTGTCAATCATTAATCGTACTTGGGTTTTCTGTAACATTTTTTGCATCTACTAAATGGTTTTTTCCAACGTTTGTTCTATACAGGCAAAAGGGTATTTTTTCTTACCATACCTGTTCTGAAACGTTTAATTGACGATTTCTAGAGGGCAACCAACTAAATAAGCTAAACTACTAGGATTGATCATTTGACAACTTATTATAGAAAGGAGCAAATAATCTCGAAAATTCGTAACATTAAAATTATTACCTATAATACAACACATCCCCAAATTACTGGTAAGTATTGGAGTTGACAACAGGTCAAGGAGACACATCGAATAAATAAGATACAAAAAATTTCAAAGGCCAACTCCCCATTACGGGAGACGCTTTTTGCTTGGAGGAAATATAGGGGAGTCTGCTGCTGAAGCAATAGAAGAAAGGTGAGAGGGGCGGAAACAGCTGATGGGATATGTAGTCTGTGAGAAACATGAACTTGAAATTTGATTTACGTCACGATTTATCAATATAAGCCGGGTATTTTCCGCCCAGAAAGCTAAATCCACTTGCTAATTTTCCTTGCTGTTTCCTAATGACGAAATTAGCAAATTTATCGTAGGGTTCGTTTTCGGCAGCTTGTTGCACTCGCGTGCGTTGTCTTCAATGGCCTAATATTTAGTTCATTGTTTGCGGTATGAATTTGCATGCAAAATTTCTTCATACTTTTTGAGAGCTGTATCAATTGCTCCTATCTCAATGTTACCCCCACGCTTAGGCGTAAACAGTATCAGCGTTTTTTCGAATTTTGTGGCTATAAATTTGTTTTTACTGTAGCACTTAGTCATCTCCCGATGGAAATTGGCTATCGGGAGTAAACAGTCCGTATAATGATATAGTTAAACATATTTTTAGTATTTAGCTTGCCTGTGATGAGATTAAAATAGTCGGGGTTAGCTCAGAGAGACAATATAAACCAACTGTTAGATTTACAGAAAACATACGTTGTCGCTGGTATTAAGTCATTTGATCCACTGTCACCCTGCTTCTTTGGATCATAAGGGGCCACATTAGCTCCATCCTCTGTGCCACATTAGTAAATCTCAAAAAGCGTTTGGCAATTAATTTGCGGTCATTGCTTTTAGACAGAGGGATTTGGAGCTTGTCTATTTCTGCGCCCAAGGTGTTCCACGTTGGCATTCTGTTACAATTGTGTTAACACATTAATGTTATAGCTTTCCAAGTTGACCTAAACGATAACGGGCACCGATGAAGTTGGAATTCTAACTATTGTTAAATAAGCACTTAATGGACGCAATGCAGGGCATGTCTGTCAGTTGCGTATCGTTAGGATGCTTGCCTATGGATAAAATACAATATATTGCATTGCTTCAAAAGGGAGCAAACTTGTTGTCATGCTGGCCAGGTGGATTTTGCTACTTACTTTTTGAAACATTCCTTGCCCATTAAGCAGTTGATCAGGCTTTTAACACACCGCTTCATCTTTGTCCTGCTTTTTAGTAGGATATACGTCATTGGCAGATATACTAATAAATATTGGCCATCATTCTAGCTTCAAGTAAGTGCTTACAGACGAAGCCAATGATTTGCAATTTTGAGGGTCTTTGTTCGCCAAGAACTCTTATTGCTTGTTCAAGGATCACAATTTGTTCATTCACAGTTTAAGCTTTGATAACTGGGGATAATATTTAAGAGCCCGAATGGCAGCTTTCTTAAATAAGGGTCACTTTCGAGCTATCACATAAATTTATACTATGCCACTATTTCCTATTAATGCGGGTACTTACTTCATGATCAGATACCGATTCTGTGGCGGGAATAGGATACTTTTTGTGCTTTACAAATTCATCGTGCATCCTAATGGCTCCTACTTGCAATCTCTTGAAAAGGTAAAGGGAGAGTTTGTTGGTCTTTTAATTGTAGGTTCGACAGAGAAATTAGTGCAATCCGTTGCAGCTTTAGCTTTACTGTCAAGACGGTCTTTCCTACACTTCTCCCTACCTAGCTGCTTTTTTGGAGACATTATTCATAGAGTAACGCAATATTCTCGCATTTTTCAAGCTTTTTAGTAAAAAATGAACTATTTAGCACAGTACTGTTGTAAAAACAGGTGCTTTATATTCGGCTCTGTTTTTTTATTTTCACCTGCACGACAGAGTGTCTGACAATTCATAATGGAGCAGGTAGGGTCTACATAGTCGCGAATTGGCTCTAACCAATAATTTAAGATTATTAACATGTCCTGGGGGGTTTTCGATGATAAACTTCCCCGATTACGAGGTTATTGCCCAGATTGTTTTCTCCACTATTCTCGCACTTGGGGTGTTCTACCATGGCAACAGTGCTAAAGGAAGCTAATGTCAGAATCGGCAAGTGATACCGAGGAGCTTAAAGCAAGCAGAATGATTAACTGAAATAGTTTGTTAATACATAAAACAGAAATTTTACTAACTTGCTCATGCATCCTATTAAAGTTGAAGCAGAGTTTGACGTAAAATTTTGTGAGCATGTAGCAAAGCCTCATAACAAATAAATATTCCACAATGATCCGCTTTATTTAATTTCGATTCAAGACACGCAAAAGTTTATTCATTAAATACATGCCACACTCAGAGTCTCTTATTTCGAAAAAATAGTTATTTAGATTGGTTAGATATTTGGTAGATATGGGGCCTAATAACGTAGTTTTCGACACAGGAAGTATTTCTCTTATATCATTAGCCGCCTCACTGCTTTCAATTAATAATTTCAAATCAGTAATGATCAACGTTAAAACGAAATTAAGTTCAACGAGATCATCGAACGTGAGATCAATATGGCTTACATCATCAAGTTCAGCTTTAAAAGCTTCTACTTCAGATATTGTATCAATTATTGATTTTCTGTACCCTTTGTTTAGCCGTTTCTCGTTTCTTTGACTTTCATCATCCTTTTTTCCTTTTGGTAATGCAGATAGGCAACAGGCCCTGTCTTCTCGCGGATTAGAACTTTCAATGCCTTGTATCCTTTGAATTTCATCACTTTTCCTTTTTGGTGTGCTATTTGAACTAATAGCTGCATCTGCCCGTGGATTAGAACTCTTAATGCCTTGCATGCTTTGACTTTCATCCCCTTTCCTCATTGGTATGGCTTTTGAGCAAAGAGCTGCATCTCCTGGGGTATTGGAAGTCTCCAAGGACTTACCGCTTGCGTTGATGAATGTTATTAGTAGCAAATATTTAAAATCCATGGGTTTGTATTTTTCGCTTCTTTTATACATTAGATCGATTTTTTAATTAATTAAATACCCTTATCAATTAGAATTGCAATACCTAAAAAAGTCAAATACCTACCAAAAAAGGTTATATTGTATCTCTTACTAGTAACACCTACAATTGAGGCATATATCTAATCCAGGATACTGAAGAAGACTTTGGAGACCGTATCCTTTGAGTACCGTAGAGGTATTGAAGATGGACTGGAAAAGTAAATAATCATCCAAAAGGCAATAGAGCGGATGAGGGGAGCCCGTCTTGTGAGTGCAACAGCTGCTGATTAAATTTAAAGGAAGGAAATGCGGAACCCTTATATAAATTTTATATATCTCTTACTTAAGAACGGATTCCGAATTAAAATGTCAACACCGAAGTTTACTTTAGCAGTAACTGTGTCGATGCAGGTCTAACGCGATTGTAAGTATAAAGGACTCTTTTACATGGTTGATACGGCAACAATAGACAACTAGGTGAATATAGATTTGCTACATACAGGAGATAAATATTTCCATAAACCACCAATGTGTAAACTGAGGAAACCCACTCAAACAGTTGATCATCTTCCAACTCTTTTGGCGCAGACTGTAACGTGATTTTGCCAGATAACATATGGGATTTTAGCGTACTGTCTTTTCTTAATGAACTTGTATACTTTCAGGAAGTCTAACAAAATGAAGACAGACGAAGTTTACGAAATAATGATCGTAATTTGCAGAATCAAAGTTGATAAAATAATAAGACACTAAGTCTGGTTAAATAGAACTGATTAGACATATTTGTTACGACAAGAAGAACAGGAGTTTGCTTTTATAAAGTTAATATCAGAGCCAAGATATTTGCAATTTGTTTGGAACGATAATAACGCGAATATGATCTGCTCGTAAATTAATACAACTTACGTCACAAAGCCAAATGTTAGCCATTGTTATGACTTAAAGCGCTGTGTTTATTAAGCATCCCAACAGCCAAACGAAAAGGTAGTGTGTGAGAACCACCGCGGAACATACATACAATCTCTTGTATTAGCGATTTCCGTCAGGTAAATTTTATCAACAAGAACCATTGTGGATTGGTCGGGAGAAGAAGTGCAAATAAGGCACCAGTGGATTTTATTTGTGAGGCTTGCATGAGCCGGTTGACGCGTGCTTTGTATCTGCTATGTCATTTGTGTTTATTATTGGCAGATTTTTGATTTCTACTTCCTACTTGATCAGAGTTTTAAGCCCTGCACATACACAAAGAGTTACCGCTAATTCTTCAAGTGCTTGCATGACTTCAGCGACTCTTTTCACTCCTCTTCCCCTAACCTGCCGTCGGCAGTCAAAAGAATGGCGGCCAGAATTCATAAAGGACTATCAACTGGATATGTCTCTTTATCTTTGTGGGTATGCTGGTATATCATATTTACCTACAAATAATTATACTATAATCATTCGTCATGTCTAAATCATTTGTCTAATATTACAAAATGGCTTGTGAGGCAAGCTATTTGGATATAAATCAGTAAAGGACACATTCCTTATACAAAAAAACTAACCAGATATATTTACACTAATAAATTCAGACATTTACGCAAGGGTCGTATAAAACCCAAGTTGAAGGATACATTTAGTTTTCAGTAGTTTAAAATGACTCTACAAACCACCTATTAAACAAGCTGGAAGATGAGAGGGGGAAGGATAGAAAGTTTGAAGTCTATGAAAGATACCTTGGAGATAAATGGTACATTAAAGCTTGGATAATGTTCCTCCATAAAATACAAAATATAAAATACACTTATTAGCTTATGGATTAATTGCTATAGTTTGTTTATCTTGTACCGGGGTTTATTGTTCAATAGTCGCCTTATACAACATCCCTTTTGCGACATCATTATTCAATATAACCCTATTCCGCCCTATTCTTCGCCTCTGCGGTATTCCAGAGAGATGGCCTCCAGCGTTACTTAATAACTCTTGATTGGATGTATCGCACAATAACTGATGGTAGGTTAAGTTCCTTTGCATATATAATATGGTATTTTGTGACTATGTCATCGTGGGACATGACAGATGGCTCTATTTTCGATTTGCATCAGTACATTAACCCAAGTTCCGTTGCTAGCAAGTCGTATATCCAATTCTTTTCAATCTAACACCAAACAAACTTTTACGGCTTTATTGTTATATAAGATAAATAAATTGATGTATGAGTTTTCAACAATTTTGCAAAGCCGAAATGATATATACGCCGCATCATATTGCTAATAATTGGTTAGGACTATAAACGTTTTAGTAAGGGAAATATAGTAAAGGCATGATGGCATCGTTTGTTTGGAAGAAAAAAAAAAGATTTGGAAATTCGCAGCTCGAACCATTGCCAATAACTAAGCTTACTTCTCAGCATAAACTCAAGAAGTCAGAGGCATCGTTATTGACTTTCGCAAAACGGGCAAGGTATTGAATATATGGATGATGTATTTGTTAGACAGATGATAGAAAAGGAGCCCTGATGCATGCCTCGCACATGAAATCTGGTCCAGCGCGGTAGATATATATTAATATTAAATAATATTTCGCTTAAGAGCACCCCCCCCTGGGGTAATATAGAGGGGGAAAGGAAAGCGGTAGAGTTGTAGATGAGATATGGGATACAATGATTGGACTGGTGGTTGATGTATGGTTGGGTTGATGATGTAAAAACAGACTGATAGTATAGAAGGGAATATATCTTATGTCCGTAAAATGACTTACAAAAAAGTCGAAGAATCCAACAAAAATGAAAAATTAAACAAAATGCTCATGCCGGACAACAGAAAGTAGTTGCAAATCAAGACGGCGACAATCATAAACTAAACACTTGTAATAAGGATAAAATTATTCCAAATAATTTCGAAAAATGGAAAATGATTTTGACGTAAAGACTACGAGGATGTACTTTTGAATAGAACGAAGATAAATGCATAAGATATTTCAAAATCGTAATTTTATTTATAAATCGTTATTTATGGTTTTTAAAAGTTCTTCCATTATTTGCGTACAACGATACCTGCCCATTCCGTCTTTTTGAACCCCACCAACTTCCACTATAAGTGCGACAGATGTTGCACTTATAAGTTTATGATGCTTTGCTGGAAGTTTAATCAATTTAATAATTTTCTCTTGACTAAGGACTAAGTACTGTTTAAAATCAGCAATGACCATTCTTAAAAGTATTTTATGCGCTTCAAGATTCTTGCCAGAAAGATTGGTCGCTTTTCCATTATTAAGTTTTTCTTGAAAAACTTTTAACCTAGATATTGTTTCAAGTATCGATTTCTCGTGCTCGTCCAACTCCCGTTTCTGGTTGCTTTGACATTCATCTTTGGTCGTCTTTAGTGTGTCATTAGTGTTGATAGAAACACCTTTTGGTCCATAAAGATTTTGCATGCATTGCATGCTTTGACTTTCCTCATCTTTAATCGTCGGTACTGTTTCATTTGTGCTGTTAGCTGTATTTTTTGGTGCATATGGACTTTCAATGCATTTGATACTTTGACTTTCATCAACTTTGTTTGTCTCAGATGTATCATTAGTGCTGATAGCTGCATTTTTTGGTGCATTAGAACTTTCGATGCTTTGCTTGCTGTAAATTTCATCCCTTATTTTTTTAAGTACGTCATATAAGCAAATGGCTGCATCATCTGATATATTGAAATTGCTAACGCATTTAATGCTTTGACTGCCATCCATATTTCTTTTTGGTGTGCCACTAGTGCGGATAGCTGCATCTTCAGTAGGATCGGAACTTGCAATGCATTCCATGCTCTGACTTTCATCCAATTTTCTTTTTGGTATGTCGTTTTTGCAAATGGCAGCATCTTCTGGCGAGTTGGAAGCGTCAATACACTTTTCGCCTGCGTAAATGAAAGTAATCAGTAATAGATATTTTAGAATCATACAAGGGTAATTATTCGCTGCTTTTATACTTATATTGATTAATTGCTTATATAACTTCCTTATCAGTTATAAAGACAATACTTTAAAATTAGTACCTATTGTTTACGATCCTATTAGATCTCCTACCTAGACTAGACGCTACATAGATCTATTCCAATATCAAAAAACTACAACGGGGAAGCTTGTATAAATATAACTTTAGATTATTGTAGCTGCTAACGGTTTGTTAGACATTTAGGATTACTTATTATCAATCCACTCCTATTAATAATATAGTAGTGCGATAAATAACACCCTTTCCCTTATCGAGATGAGGGAGATAAAGGTAGAAATATCATACAAATAAATGTATAGAGGATTAAGTCCCATCATTACTGCTCATTTATCCCTTTCCCAAATAGATTATGAGTTAGAGGTTGATAAGAAAAAAAGAAGATAAAGAAAGGTCAAAGCTATCTTAGATTTTAATGGAAATATCAATGCCGACGCGTAATTTTATGTTATCACGATCATTGTCAAATAAATATAATATAAATTTGTCCTAAGTTGACTTGGCATATGTATTAGAAACTATTCCAATTCCTTCGATAAGTTTTTGTGTGAAGACCAGATACGGTTCAAAATAACACAACTATGATATGCAGTAGATGTTTGATAAGATTTTTGATTATAGCCCTTTAACTCTCCTGATGTTACTATAAATAATGCAACCTTGAACAACACACTGGACCATTTTTGTATCCAGTTATCCAAGCACTAACGTGTATGATGGGAAAAATCCAGTGGAGTTTCCAGGCGATGGTAGTTGATTTTTTGGATGGTTTTTTATCTAAGAACTTATGTTTGAAGTTTTCCATTTGAATGTGTATGTATGTATATTGTTTTTTACTACTACTTGGGGTGTTATAAGGTTTTTAAAGAGTGTTAGCAGTGTTTTTCATATGATACTGTATTCTATAAATGTATCATATTTTTTTTGGACCATTTTTGTGAAATTTGAGATAAGATCAATCAGTAACAGCCGACCATCTTTATTACCCATTCAGGTGTGTGCTCTATCATTCCAAAAACGTACACGCCTTCAACTCAATGCCCTCTACTGTCTTTCCTCTTTCGAATTTATATTTATCAATGTTTACAGTGATTTTATCCCCTCCGATTCTAGCTACACATCTTCGGTTTTCTTATTTATATGCTCTAATAAGATAAAGTATAGGTGTAACGGTATTTTAGAGATGCCATGAAGTATAACAATTATTTTTATTGCAGTTATGATGCAAAAAAACTTTTATACTTGCAAACGTACCTTTTTGTCAATCCCTGGATTTGATATAAAATCAATTAAGACCAGATGTTCTGCCTATGCTTGCACTCAATGTGAATGCGTTTACAGGAGAGTATTTATTGTTTGACGGTTTTGAAAAGACTCAGACCTAATACAAGACTTTTATGGTCCGTAAAAAACATTATCAATAATCAAATTTACGTATGTTTCCTGTTACTTATACTGCATTATCCACGAAAGTGTCGCTTTGCTCGTTTATTTTTCACAGGCCGCAGAGGATATTTCCTTCTTATCATTTTTTTCTGTAATCTTCCGCTTGACGATTACCAAGGGGGTTATTGAATTAATTAGCACAACGACGGGGATTAATCGATTGACAATTAAATCCAGAGACGAGTAAATAATCCGAGTGAATTTAACATCGATAATACTATAATCTATACCACATAATAATCCCAATACATGGGAAAATTGGGCTTTACAGCGGGACAAGGAGATACAGCCAATTAGTTGTTTTCAAATAATTTCTAAAGGCCAACTTAGACACAGGCGAGACGACATGCTTGAAGGGAATAAAAGCGAGGCTGCTGCTGATGCGATAGAAATAACGGTGAGAGTGTAGGAAGCAGACATTAGGATATATACCCTATAAGAAACATTAAGACATGGTTACATTAAAGACACAATAAGTAGAAGTATGCTAGGTATTTTCTCTAATAAAGCTGATTCTTGCTTTTGCTATTTCCTAATTACGATGTTATTTAATTGATTGTCTTTATCGTTTTTTGCAGCTTGTTGCACTCGCGTGCGTTGTCTTTAATGGCGCAACATCTCTTTAATTCTTTGCGGTTTCAATTTGCATGCATAATTCTTGCCTGTTTTTTGCAGCACCCCATGAATGCTTCTATCCCAAGAATACTACTCATGCTTAGGCGTAAGTAGTATTAGAGTTTTTTGAATTCATTTGGCTTTATAATTGTTTTTACTAAAGTACTTGGTAATCTCCTGATAAAATTTGGCCATTGGGGGTAATAAGCCCGAAAAATGATATAGTTACACAGATTTTTAGTATTTAGCTTGCCTTAGATGAGATTAAAATAATCGGGTTAGCTCCGACAGAGAAGAAATTACAACTGTTGGATTTGCATAAAACATATGTTATCGCGGGTTAAAATTTATTTAATCCACTGTCACTTCCGCTTAATTGGATAATATTGTAGCCACATCAGATTCATCGTGTGTGCCACAATAGTAAATCCAATTGGTGTTTAGCAGTTGATTTGCGGTCATTGCTTAAGACAAGAAGATTTAGTGATTGACTCTTTCTGCGCTTAAGGTGTTTCACGTTGGCATTCTGTTACATTTGTGTTAAACAATAACATATAGCTTTCCAGGTTGACCAGAACAATAACGGGCATCAATAGAGTTGTACTTTCCTTGATGTAGGTAAACAGTTAACGACGCAATGCAGGGTATGTCGGTCAATTTGCGTATCAAAAAAATCACTGTCTTTGAAAATGAACTACTTGTTGCAGTACTACTCAAATACTGCAACTTTTTTCTGGGTTGTCCACGTGGGTCTCGCTTCGTTCATTTGAGTTCGCGTATCTAATAAGTAGATGATCGGGCTATCATCACCCCGTGCATCTTTGTCCTGCTTTTAAGTAGGATTTTCGCCGGTGCCAGATTCACTAGTAGCAAATTGGCCTTTGTATTCACTTAAGTAGGTGCTTAGCTACCGAAGCTATTTTTTACATTTGCTTGCGTTTTTGTTCCTTAAATTATTTATTGCTTCCTAGTGGATCAAATCTCTTCATTCACAGTTTCGGTTCTCATATCTATAAAAAATTGCAAGTGCCTTAAGGCAGCTTACTAAGATTGATGATTTTCTCTTAGCCATTGCTTAGAATTTTTATATGCCTCGGTACAATATTCTTGCAAGTATTTAATCTATCCGTAGATACTGGTTCCCGGGAGGTACTCACATAGGTTTTTGTCCCTTAATGCATCGGGTGCATCTTTATGGCTCTTACTTGCAATCTCCTGGAAAGAAGTAAGATTAAAGTATGTAAGTCTTTTCATTATAGGTCTAACAAAGACTTAATGCATTCGTTGCAGCTTTAAACTTATCAACGAGGGAGTTTCTGAAGGGGAGCTCCAAGATAGAGCTGCGAAATGGAGACGTAAATCTTAGAGTAAGACAAGACTCTTGATTTGTATATTTTTGCAACCCAAAAATCTAGTTTGCACGGGTCTATTGTAAGAACAGGCGTTTTTATTCGCCTCTGCTTTTTTTCACCTTCACGGCAGAGTGTCTGACTCTTCTAGATTGAGCAGATGAGGTCTTCATAGTCGAGAGTCGGGTCTTACCAAAAATCCGCCTTCTCTCGTATCTTATGGAATTTATTGCCAATAATCAGTCACAGTGACATGGATATTGACTTTATTGTTTTTTCCACTATTCTCGCACTAGAAATTTGTATCATGACCAAGGTGCTAAAGGTATTTATGTAAGAATGAACAGGTGATAACGATAAGCTTAAAGTATGCTGATAGATCAACTGAAAAAGATTGTAAATCCCAAAAACAGAAAAGATTAGTAATTTGTTTATGCATCCCATAGGAGTTGGTGCAGAATTCTCGTAAAAACTCAAGGCATATTGCAAACCCTAGAATACAATAAAAATTCCGCCATAATATACTTACTTATTCATTATTAACAGTGTGCAAAAGCCTATCAATTATACCAGCATAACTCGAAAATTTCCTTACTCCGTAAAATACAGTGAGCAAACCCATCATATAATTGTGAGTTTCTTTACTAAATAGCATAGTTTTCGACTTCGAAAGTTTTTTCACGTCAATGCAGTTCGCCTCAATGCGAGTTATGAATTTATTTAAATCATCAACAATCATTATTACAAGTTCATTCAATAGGTCCAAAATACAGCCTGTAGGGTATGTCTCTCTTCTATAATAAAGTTCGGCTCTAAAAGCTTCTACTCTACTTATCGTATCAATTAATGATTTCTTGTACTCGTTCAATTGCCTTGCATACCTTGACTTTCATCACTTTTCCTTTTTAGGATGTCATAGAAGCAACTGACTCCATCTTCTCGTGGACTAGAATGCTCAATGCCTTGCATGCTTTGACTTTCATCACTCCTCCCTCTTGGAGTGCCATTTAGGCATTTAGCTGTACCTTCCAGTGTATTGGAACTGTCATTGCCTTGCATGCTTTGACTTTCATCGCTTTTCCTTTCTGGTGTGTCATTCACGCACGTAGCTGCACCTTCCGGTGTATTGAAACTTTCAATGCATTTATCGCTTGCGGAGATGAATTCATCAGAAGAATGTATTTTAGAACCATCGGTTAGTGATTTTTTACTTCTTTTATACCCAAGTATTTGATCACACAATTAATTTATTACTATAAATAGTATAATTGCAATATCTAAACAGTAAAATACCTACTGAAATAGGTTAAATTGTGCCTCTTTCCAAAGAATTGATTCGCAAATAAAGTGTTGAACAATTAAGTGCACTTCAGCCGATAAACAGTAAAATATAGGTTTAAGGAGATGGTAAGTATAAAGGACTCCTTTACATTAATAAAGCTTAGCAACAATAGACCCCGAGCTGTAGCTATTTTCTGCTGCATTCATGGAAAAATCTTCATAAAAATTACCAGCTTGTATACTAAGGAAACCCCACTAAAACAGTTGATCATTTTGCGAGCAGATTTGAGCGCATGCTGAATCGGGATTTGCCAGATAACATATGAGAGTCAAATGTGACCTTTCCTTTTAATGAAGAAATATAATTCTAAGAAGTCTTATAAATGAAGCACATTTAGTTTTAGATAAAAAGGATCATAATTTACGTGATAAGAGGTAAGGGAAAAACTAAGACATCTGATCTGGATGGAAAGCACAGACTAGATGTTATATTGAGACGGAAAGGCTGCTGAGATTTATTACATTAGAGTAGTTATTTGAGCCAAGATATTTGGAATACGTTCTGAACAAAATTAATGCGAATACGGTCTGCTCGTTATTCAACAAAACCTAAAATTTATTAATATAATGGTAAAAAGTTGTTAAACTTTTGTTTTAATCCAGACTACAAAGCCCAATTTAATCCATAAGCCTTACTGTTTCTTCACAGGCGTTAGTGACTGCGGCTTCTCTTCTCACCCCTCGTAGCATATTGTTTCATCGGTAAATAGAATAGCTTTGAAAATATCTTAAGATTATTGATTGGATGTAGGTCTTCGTGTTGTTGTCAATTCCTACTTTTTGAATGAATATCATGGTATTTGGTTACAATACCATCCCATGTTATCACAAGCGGTATACTGCCTACTTCCCATTTGTATGTATTCCCAATTCTTTTGCGAGTAGATCGTACTTTCGGTATATCTCGGTTTCTACCGTCTTAAGATTATCTTGGGATGTTATGCCCACTTCCAACAAAACCTAATAAACAAAGCCAAAATAACAGTCTATATTTGACTTATGAGCTGACGTAATAAGTACTACCAAAGCGAAATTGACGCTTTGATGTGACAACTATGATTAAAGCAAGGGTACAGTCTTTTGTACTGCTATTTTAATTAGCCATGTCTTTGAAGAACATAAGGGAGAGTATGGATTGGGTAGAAAAATAAGGATGATATAAGAGTCAACAAAGATATAAGAGAGGCTGCAAGGAATAGGGAGTCACATTGGCTGTTAATAAATTTGACGCGTATTTATGTATTATCAATGGAAGAAATCATTTGTCTAGTTGAGTTTTTTTTAGGGTTAATAGGGCTTCATGTTTATATTGCGTCTGGTATAACACTTCCACTTGCTTCATCTCCACATAGCTTCTCAATCGCCTCAATAATAATATCCTCTCGAGCTAACCCTTCGTCAATGCTCCTTCTGTGCTCTCTGGGCCTGAGTGTCTTTTTCAGTACCAAGGATTGGATATATGCTTCGATGTTAGGTGTGATTCCCAGCTCTATCATTTGTCTGGGGGATGTAGTTTATTTATGGGTTCTTTTAGCTGTTTTATATTATTCTTTGGAGTTTAGGTCAGGCTCCTCTGTTACCATCAGTCTATTCATAACATCATCTACCTCATCTATTCCTCTTCCGCCTTCCTGGACGCACTGCGGTAGTCTAGGGAGATGCTCTCAAGCGTCTTGTTAATAAATCACTTGTCTTGTAAAATCATTTATCTAAGTAAAATAAAATATCTGATATAACAAAAAGGCTTTAAAGGCAAGCTACTTGGATATAAACCGGTGCAAGGGAGATGTTTTTCACAATAAATCTTACTTTCCATACTAACACAAATATATCATGAAATTATCAAAAGCTCATTTGATGAGAACCAAGTTAGAGGATAATCTAGTTGTAAGAGCTAAGTGACTTGATAGACCCCCTTCGAAACAAACTGGAATATGAGAGAGGGACGTAATAAAGATGTAAGGGGAGGAAAAATACTTAAAGATATTTGGTACATGAAAGCCTGCAAATGTCTGTCATGATACACAATGTAAAAAATACAATATATTATTCAACAAATCGTACTTGCATTAAAAACTCCAACAAATTCGAAGTATACAAATTATTTTATATCGCAGGTATCATTTTGTAGGTAGTAAAGTATAATATTAAAGCTTTATGTTGCAGCCGAAGGTTAATTATCAAAGCAAAACATTAAAACCGTAAATAAATCTTTTTACTAGCTTCATGTATCTTTATTATAAATTACACTAAAAGCTCTTCCATTTAGGCTTACATGAAGTCGAACCTACGTAAAACTATAATCTACCTTGCAGGTACAAAAAAATCAACATGGATTTAGCTAAGCTGAAGAACAATTGAAAAACAAGCTTTTATATAAAAACTTTGGCTGTCCTATGACTGAGTTTCATCTCACACTTTTAAATCAATTTCATGTCATCATATATTCTCTACTTCCTCATTAGTCGAAAATTTTAAGAAATAAGTTTCCTTATTTGTCACTAATCAAGAATTGTCTTGAGGAAAAAAGTTGGAAGAGAAAAAATTAAGTAGTAATTGTCTGTAAAGCCTGACAAGGCGATAGGAAAAGAAATTAACAGTAAATGATTTATTCATCTTTTTGCTCAGCCATGCTTTAAATAATCAGCATTTACATGTTTGCTTTATTTTTAGAACTCGTTTGATACAATTGCATTCATTTTACACATCTCCTTTGCATAATAGTAATAAATATCTTCCTTTTATTCTTCATACATCATAAATTCTTTCCCTAATAGATCATATCATCTTTCCTTTCTCTATACTTATTCCTTCATCTTTCTCTATTCCTTTTCTCTCCGCTTCCTTTCTTCCTTCAACTCCATTCCATTTCTTATCTTTGAAATATTTCATCTTTAAATCTTTTCACCCTTTCTCTCTATTCCATTTCTTTTCATCTTTTCTCTCTATTCCATTTCGTTCCTTTTATCTCTCCTCCTTCTTTTCATCATCTCTTTTCATCTCAATTCTCATCTCTTTCATCATCCCATCTCTTCTTCTCATTTCCTTTTTTATTTACTCATGGTCTTTTAATTTGACAATTGTCACTTTCTATATAAACAATCCATTTTTACACCCCTCATGATTTTCTTCTTACAACCACTCCTCTGCGACATCGCCATTGGCGTCGACTTAGGCACTACCTTTAGTTGCTTACGCGGATACGACAGCGAAACAAAGAAACTTTTAACACCACAAATAAACGGTTGTGACGCATACCCAAGTGTAGTTGCTTACGAGGCAATGAAAACTGAAAACGACGAGATACGCTACATCCCACTAACAGGCCCAGACGCAATAGCACATAACAAAAAAGAACCCAACAGTGACAACTACTTCTACGCCGTAAAGAGACTAATGGGTCTGACAGCACGAGACTTAGAACACCCAAAGCTAAGAGATATTGACTCGAAGGTCACATATACAATACAAAGGAATGGTGATAATACAATAAGTCTATATAATAGAATAGGGAATAATGTGAGATATATTAGACCGGTTGATATAAGTTCGTGTATCTTGAAGGATATCTATCAACAAGCAAAGATGTTGGGGAATATAACGAAGTGTGTGATAACAGTGCCAGCTTACTTTACTGAGAATCAGGTTGCAGCTACGAGTAGGGCAGCGGAGAATGCGGGTATTAGGATGGATAGGACATTGAATGAACCTGTTGCAGCTGCTTATGCGTATCAGCATATTACAGGGACAGATGACAGTGATACTTATTTGGTGGTTGATATTGGTGGTGGAACACTTGATATTAGTTTGTTGGAGCATGAGAATGGTATTCTAGAAGTGAAGACTTACAGTGGAAATAACTTTTTGGGTGGTGAGAATGTGAATGACTTACTCTTCTTCGATATTAAAAATCAAATCAAAAACCAAGGCTATGAGGTTACAGAACAAAAGGAGAAGCTTAGGTTGAGAAGCTTTGTTGAAGAGTTCAAGGTTGATCTATGCAACAAGGAGAATGATCTAAAAGAGAAGACTGAGCTTGCAAAGAGTTGGTATTACGGAAAGACAAATTACTTGTATAAGCTTACAAGTGACCAGTTCAACAAGGCTTGTAAGCCAGTGTTTGATCAAGTAAAGTATTTCATAGTTGATAAGAAGGAAGGAATCATTTCGAAGTATAAGGAAATGGAAGGAGATATTAATAATATATCAAAGGTACTGTTTGTTGGTGGAACGAGTAGGATTCCTTTTATTCGAGAAATGGTTGCAGGTATCTTTAAGAATGCTAAGATGGACCACAGTTTGAATGTTGATACTTGTGTAGCAGAAGGTGCGTGTTACTATTCAGCTAAGCTTGCTGGTTTCTTGAAGACAGACTTGTACTTGGTGGATGTAGTTCCTATTCCAATTGGTATTTGTGTTGGTGAAGACCAGTTCGTGCATATTCTCGAGGCAAACAAGGCAGTTCCAGCAAGTGGTAGCCAGATTTTTACTACTCAATATGATAACCAAAGCATGGTAAGTATACAAGTAGCACAAGGAACTCGATTCAACTTTAAGGACAATAACAAGATAGGATCATTCAATCTCGAGATACTCAAACCAGCCCCACGCGGTGTTCCACAGATTGAAGTGACTGTTCATATGGACAAGGACAGAGGAATCAGTGTGACTGCAAAGGATCTAGCAACAAATAAAGAACAGAATATTACATGGAAGAGTGAAGACTATAACTCATCAAAGGAAGCACAGGCAGAGCTTAAGAAGGAGGGTGAGAAGTATGCGGAGCTTGATGCATTGTTGCGTGCTAAGTATGAAGCAAAGGTTGATTTGACAAGTTATATTGAGAGAGTGAGAAGTCAAGTACAGAATATGAGTGTTGATGTGAAGAGTGAGATTGAGTTACATTTCAGTAGTGTTGAGAACTGGCTTGAGACTGAGAAGGACACTGCTGATGCTGAAATGATACAGAACGAGCATAACAAGTTGAAGGAGGTTGTTGGATCTATTCTTGAGCCTGGACATGCACAAGATGTGACAAAGGAAGCTGTAAGAGAGGAGTTATAAATAAAAGGAATTGGACTACTTGGTTTAGAAATATTAATGCAATGCTAGATTAGTAGCTATTATTATTACATAGATTGATTATTTACTTAGCGCATATTAAACGCATAAATATGTATGAGAAGATAATTTATTTTGCATAATTAGACAAAAATTTAATCTTGTAACAATCTTGCTGCCAGACTTCAAACAATTTGCTCAACGTACAAGCTACTGAGACCTGAGCAAAGTAGATCTATCACTCAAGAAGAGTGTGTATCCCAAGCAGCATGTCTAATTGAATGCTGCCAAAGACGAAAGATCCGAGGCAACTCTACTGTTCTTGGGTTTTTAGATCTGAAAAAAGCCTACGATCTAGTACCTCACAGTCTACTAATTGATAGACTGCGAGAAGCCGGTCTGGGTAATACATTCATAAGCTTCATCAGCCGGATGTATGAAAACACCACACTTCGAGTAAGGAGTGGCCAAACTATAGGAAATAGCTTTCTATACGAAAGAGGCGTGAGACAAGGATGTCCAACCTCACCGTTGCTGTTTAATATATTTATCAACAGCATACTTGACAAAATCAATCCAGTACCCGTAGAAGGATTGAGGAATGGCCTTAGAGGCCTGATGTTTGCAGACGATACAGTCATTGCAGCAGAATCTAGACTTGATCTAGAACAAAAACTAGGGATTATCAACAGCTGGATGATTGACAACCAGATGGAAGTAAACCCTACCAAATGCGGAATTTTGGAAATTAACACTGATCCATTCTGCCCGCAAGGAAAACCTCTCGTATACGATGGAGAGGAGCTACTAAACATAGATAGATATGTCTATCTAGGCTCAGAGATCAACAGCAATCTTGACCTCTTTGAAATGGCAAAGTACAGACTTACTATAGGACGCTGCACAATGCTGCAGATAAAAAGCACCATTGGTAACGAAATTGTACCATTGGAATATCGAAGAATGCTGATAAACAATATCCTAATACCAAGGATTATGTTTGGAAGCGAAATATACGGAATGTGCGAGCAACGGGTACATCCACACAAACGTATTATTGACAATGCATTCAAGTGCATAGTCAAAAAGTCAAACTTCTGCCGTCTAAGGACGTACAGCGAATTTGACACAGAAATGCCATACGTGCTATCAGCAGCAAGTAGGGCCAGAGGGATCTCCAAATGGAAACACTCAAAGGGATTGCTATCAGAACTGATAGCCGGGCACCAATCTTTCAAATCTAGAAAACGAACCTGGATAAAAGAAGCCTTTAGATGGCTAAAGACTATGAACATTGACGCTGCACTACCAACAAATGAACTAGTGCAAGCTACAAAAACAAACAGAGCAAAAAAACTGTTTGACAAAGATCAATCTATTATTGGTCGTTTTGCTAATACCGTACATATTAGTAGCAACAAAATGCTTAGAAAAGCAGAATTACACGAAATGATTAGCATCAAAGGTCTAAATGCCCTAATGCGAATCAGAACCGGAACGTTTGTGTACACAAACGCTCTAGTAAGAAGGCATCAACTCGATGCCAATCTCTTAGACACCTGCATCTTCTGCAAAGCTGATGTAGTCGAAGACACTTGGCACATGCTGATAGATTGCCAAGCGTCTAGGAAAGCAAGACGAAGATACCTTGCTAAACATCTGAAGAACTTTTGGAACCCAGTTCTTCAGAGATCTCTAATACTGAGTCTGCTCCTTGGAGGGGGGCAGGTAGCTTCCCGCTATACGAAGCTTCCGTGTGCGTTAGTTGATGCTATCAACTATCTGTCACACATCATGCCTAGGCGCCTCGCAATTACTGCGGAGCTCCTTGGCCCTGCCAATAGATCGTAGATCTATTTTCCTCCAGTAATCAAAGCACGAAGTGTATGATAGGAGTGGGCTCCAGGATTGGTATTGTGGTGGAAATGATGTTGAAGTTTTATGTAGTTACAATGTGATGAAAATTTTTAGCGACGGATTTACCATAAATAAAATCAGATTTTTTTTTTTTTTTTTTGCTGGCCTGGTGTTCTTGGACGAAAGCCACAGAAGCTGTTGGAAAGACCCCATGGATGACAATCCACGCGAGTGCAACAGGGGTGGAGAAAACCACCAAGACAACAAATCCAATAACTACGTCACTGAGACCAGTTATTGTCAAAAAAACCCATGCGATACGTTGGGAAGGCAATGGATGACAACGCACGCGAGTGCAACAAGGGTGGAGAAAACCACCAAGACAATAAATCCAATAACTACGTCACTGAGACCAGTTATTGTCTAAAAAACCCATACGATACGTTGGGAAGGCCCATGGATGACAACGCACGCGAGTGCAACAAGGGTGGAGAAAACCACCAAGACAATAAATCCAATAACTACGTCATCGAGACTAGTTATTGTCAAAAAAAACCCATACGATACGTCGGGAAGGCCAAATGCTTGGTTTGACCCGACTATTGACAGTGCAGACCTCACCTGCCAAATGACTTCTAGTCAAACACTCTGCTGTGAAGGTAAAAATAAAAAAAAGCAGAGCCAAAGAAAAAGCACCTGTTTTTACAACAGACCTGTGCGAAGTGGACCCACGGCCTACAGAAAAACTGTAAATCGCGAGGAACTTGCACTACTCTACGATTTTCGATTACGCAAACGGACATTCTCCTCTGCGAGCTATGTGCGACAAAGACCGATGGTCCGAGAAGACTTTGCTACGGCTAGAAACATTGAGATCTCTGCCGAGCCAACTGTCAAAAAACTTGCAACAGTTGAACCTACTACTTCCCCTACGGAAGCATGTGGCAACATATGCACGGCAGAAACATCATTGAATAATGCTTCTGTGGTGCGTAAGTGCACTGCTAGTCACAGTCCCACTATTAAAGTGAGATCTGACGGCCATATTGACGACATCCTCCAAAGAGGAAGTTCGCTCGCAAAAAACTTGGCAAAGCTGCTGGGTGACGAAATAATTCTGTTTCTACACAACGTTAACCTGTTAAATCAGAATGAAAACAATATTATTAGCACCAATATTAAAACTCCTTTTCTCTTAGTCCCCTTAATGGACGATGAAGAATTGAAAAATCAAGAAACCCTGCTAGAAGCGCTGCTGATGGAAATCAAAAGTAAAAGAGCAGCAAAGGCGACCAATGTAGTTGCCAGCAGCATAAAAGCAGACCTTGTACCAAAACGGGTAACTAGTCCTAAGGCTGCAGCCAAACCCAATAAAGCCAAGACAAAAAAGTTAAGGGCTGAATCAAAAGTTGTTGACTACCTCGTAGGGGTAACTCGCAATGAGGAGATGAAGATCTTTATGTTAATGACTGAGCGCCCGCTTAAGCGCATCTCAGAATTTAAAATTGCACTCAACAAGATAAACCTTGTTGCTAGAAATAATATCTCGACAATGATCAAACTGTCAGAATTTAGCTGCCTGGTTTTCTTGGACGAAAGCAACAGAAGTAGCTGGAAAGACGATGCTGCGGGTGCAAAGATTGTGCCTGTGAGCCGCCATAATGTCAACCCAACAGACATTACTTTGTTGGCTGCAGAATGCCTAAAGGGTACACCAAAGGCCAAGGAAAGAGGTGCAAGACTGCTTGCCTATCTTAAAATTAATGACATCAAGGCCATTACGGACAGCTTCTTTGCGAAGACGGAAAGTGCCACCCAGGGTGAACCTGGCGTGGCTACCTACTGATCCAAGGACGCAGGGGTGACAGTGGATTAAATAAATTTCTACCTCTAACAACATCTGTTTCTTTTAAATTTAACATTTGTACTCCATTGCCTGTCGGAAACAACCCCGACAACGCTAATCTCGCCTCAGGCAAGCTAGAAACCAATAATATACTTAACTATATTATTAACACTGACCGGATACTCCCGTTGGCTATGCTCCACCAGGAGATTACTAAGTACATTAGTAAAAACGATTTCAAAATCAAAAGAATTCGTAAAAAACTCTCATTCTACCTACGCTTATGCGTAAGTAGAAACCTTGAGATAGAAGCAATCGATACAGCTTTGCGAAAAGCAGGCAAGAAGCTTGCCTGTAAATTCAAAGCGCAAACACTGAAAAGAAACGTTGCGCTTGAGAACACCGCTAGATAAGATGGCAAACTGATGTCCATCCTCTCTTTAAACATTAACGGTATGAACAACAAGCTGGAAGAACTATATCTCCTGCTTATGAAATATGATCCCGATATCATTTGTTTCCAGGAAACCAACAGACGCGAGTACGAGAAACGTTTGTATCTTAATCGATACAGCGTTATTGAAGTACCCGCTGAGAACAACGGCCTAGGACTACTCCTGGGCATCAAGAAAAAGACAAATTTGGAGGTCAGAGTTATTGAAACTTCACCTGACGTTCTTATTGTCGAAGCAAAAGGCCGCGGGATCGATATGATACTCGGCAACGTCTATCGGTCTCACGAGGCTGGTAGACGAAACTTGACAATGGAAAGAGTATGTCAAACATACAAAAACTACGAGAATAAGAAAGTCGTTATGGTGGGTGACTGGAATGCCACACCAGACATGATGAGTAGCTTCTTTGTAAGAAAGAACATCAATGTGTTCGCAAATACAGCTCCTACAAGAGGAACTAGAATCAGTAGGCTTCGGCGCACTACTAAAAGACCCGTAGACTTTGGAATTGGCAACACTTCAAATCTCATCACATCACAAAGCGTGAAAAGAAAATGGAGACTGTCTGACCACTTTCCAATTCTAATACACTTGAGTGCAGAAACACCTCAAGCAACAGACCAAATAGTAGAAATATTTGACAGAAAAAGGCTACTAAACAAAAAAGTGGCCAAGAATATTGCCAACATGGACCTAATTGAAGGCTGTGACTCACTGCAACAAATGACTACCAACTTCTACAATCAGCTCAATTATAAGCTAGCTGAAGAAAAGGTAATAAGAAAATGTATAAAGTCAGCAATGTCTTATACATATCCAAAAAGGTCAAAAAGGCTATTAAGCACAAAAGACTTATAGACATCAAGGTGTCACGAAAACTTGCTACAATGGAAGAATTGGAAATAGCAAGGAAAAAAGCAAAAGCAGAAATCCAGACTGCTAGGCGTAAAAAATACCTGTCATACATTAAAACAGGTATAAACCATCTAAAAAACAACGATGCAAGAAATAGCTGGAGATGGCTAAAGTCACACTCCAAGCTTAGCAATAGATGCATGCTTAGCAACGCAATCTATCAAAACGGATCTAAAAAAATCCTTACTGATCCAAACATGGTAAATAAAGTGTGGTCAGACCACTTTATGAACCTATGCAAAAAACCCTCAGAGATCCGATATCTTGAGGACTACCGGTGGAGTGTGAGCTATGCTCATATCACAGATGCCGAGATAACTTGGGATGAAGTAACCTCAACCCTGAAATCCATTAGAAACGGTAAAGCTGCGGGATTGGATAAAATCCCTGGAGAAGTCTACAAACTTGTCGCAAACGAGCAGCAACCAGATAGCAACCTTGCTAAAAGTATTATCGCTATCTTAAACAAGGCATTTCGCGAAAATGCCTTCCCAACCAAATGGAACGATAACATCGTTGTCCCTATACACAAAAAGGGCAACAAACTCGATCCCAATAACTACAGAGGTATCACACTGATAAATACTCTGCTAAAAGTTCTGGCCAAAATTCTTGCTGCCAGACTTCAAACAATTTGCTCAACGTACAAGCTACTGAGACCTGAGCAAAGTGGATTTATCACTCAAGAAGAGTGTGTATCCCAAGCAGCATGTCTAATTGAATGCTGCCAAAGACGAAAGATCCGAGGCAACTCTACTGTTCTTGGGTTTTTAGATCTGAAAAAAGCCTACGATCTAGTACCTCACAGTCTACTAATTGATAGACTGCGAGAAGCCGGTCTGGGTAATACATTCATAAGCTTCATCAGCCGGATGTATGAAAACACCACACTTCGAGTAAGGAGTGGCCAAACTATAGGAAATAGCTTTCTATACGAAAGAGGCGTGAGACAAGGATGTCCAACCTCACCGTTGCTGTTTAATATATTTATCAACAGCATACTTGACAAAATCAATCCAGTACCCGTAGAAGGATTGAGGAATGGCCTTAGAGGCCTGATGTTTGCAGACGATACAGTCATTGCAGCAGAATCTAGACTTGATCTAGAACAAAAACTAGGGATTATCAACAGCTGGATGATTGACAACCAGATGGAAGTAAACCCTACCAAATGCGGAATTTTGGAAATTAACACTGATCCATTCTGCCCGCAAGGAAAACCTCTCGTATACGATGGAGAGGAGCTACTAAACATAGATAGATACGTCTATCTAGGCTCCGAGATCAATAGCAATCTTGATCTCTATGAAATGGCAAAGCATAGACTTACCATAGGACGCTGCACAATGCTGCAGATAAAAAGTACCATTGGTAACGAAATTGTACCATTGGAATATCGAAGAATGCTGATAAACAATATCCTAATACCAAGGATTATGTTTGGAAGCGAAATATACGGAATGTGCGAGCAACGGGTACATCCACACAAACGTATTATTGACAATGCATTCAAGTGCATAGTCAAAAAGTCAAACTTCTGCCGTCTAAGGACGTACAGCGAAGTTGACACAGAAATGCCATACGTGCTATCAGCAGCAAGTAGGGCCAGAGGGATCTCCAAATGGAAACACTCGAAAGGATTGCTTTCAGAACTGATAGCCGGGCACCAATCCTTTAAATCCAGAAAACGAACCTGGATAAAAGAAGCCTTTAGATGGCTAAAGGCTATGAACATTGACGCTGCACTACCAACAAATGAACTGGTACAGGCAACAAAAACAAACAGGATAAAAAAACTGTTTGACAAAGACCAATCTATTATTGGTCGTTTTGCTAATACCGCACATATTAGTAGCAACAAAATGCTTAGAAAAGCAGAATTACACGAAATGATTAGCATCAAAGGTCTAAATGCCCTAATGCGAATCAGAACCGGAACGTTTGCGTACACTAACGCTCTAGTAAGAAGGCATCAACTCGATGCCAATGTCGAGGAAAACTGCATCTTCTGCAAAGCTGATGTAGTCGAAGACACTTGGCACATGCTGATAGATTGCCAAGCGTTTAGGAAAGCGAGACGAAGATACCTTGCTAAACATCTGAGGAATTTTTGGAACCCAGTTCTTCAGAGATCTCTAATACTGAGTCTGCTCCTTGGAGGGGGGGCAGGTAGCTTCCCGCTATACGAAGCTTCCGTGTGCGGTAGTTGATGCTATCAACTATCTGTCACACATCATGCCTAGGCGCCTCGCGATTATTGCGGAGCTCCTTGGCCCTGCCAATAGATCGTAGATCTATTTTCCTCCAGTAATCAAAGCACGAAGTGTATGATAGGAGTGGGCTCCAGGATTAGTATTGTGGTGGAAATGATGTTGAAGTTTTATGTAGTTACAATGTGATGAAAATTTTTAGCGACGGATTAACCATAAATAAAATCAGATTTTTTTTTTTTTTTTTTGTAAGATCCATTTTTTCTTTCAAAAACACCTTATAGCACCTTTGTTACTTCCGTTCGCGTCTAGCTGCAAATTATGCTCCTAACTAATATGGTCATGACATCAGTATTAAATTTTAGTTTTTATTAAAAAATTTAATGCAGTGCATTTAACAAAGTAAGAAGTCCCAAAGCGGGCAATCTAGAAGTAGTATATTTTATTTATTAGGGTTATTCGTAGTTTTAGCTTATTTTGCAGTTTCGGATCTGCAACCACTTGGTGATTCACATGACATATCAATAATCCTGCACACCTCATCGTATCTTAAGCAATCATCATCTATGCTTCTCCTGTACTCCAAGGAGACTAGCTCAAGAGTTTTCCTAATGACGAGGTTCTGGATGTATGCCTCAATATGGGTTGCTACACCTAGTTCTAACAGATGATCTTTGTCGAATTTAGTTACCACCCCATCCCATGACATCACATATGGGTTTATTTTTGTTTTTGCCTTGTAAATAAAGCCCAGTTCACTAATCTAGAAGTAGAATACTTCTTCCATTATATTTCAGCATGATTTTTCGGTTATATTTTTGTAAAGGCTTTTAGGCTTAACTTGATTCTAGTAGATCTTTGGAGCTAATAATGTCCGTGTGCTTACAAACGTCAGAAGTACGTACTCCTTTTATGAAAAAAACAAGTAAAGATATTTAATGCTTAAGAAGTTCTCTTGAGTTTAAGAAAACATAAAAAATACTATTTTACTATACGAATCCACTATTATAAAATGCAGTATTCTTCTCCAAGTATTGTAATCTTTTTCAGATCTAATTCTTATCAATTGTAAGACTAATCCTTTTCTATAGCCTTAATCTTGATTTTATCATGATTAAATTCCAATGATTCCAAAACAAGTAATGTATTAATCAATCCATTTTTCTTCACATTTTCACCTAAAAACATATTGTTTTTGTCCAACACAATATTACCGTTTTTATCTGTTTTAAATTAATCACTTATTCTAACGGTATTAAGTAATTTATTTAGCCTCCTAATTATGTTAAGCTTCAAAAACTTCAGATTTGTTCGTACAGTTGGTGTCGGCACATTCGGAAGAGTTTACCTCGTCCAACTCATAAACCCGAAAATTCAAAAACCAAAATACTACGCATTAAAAATGCTAAATAAAGACAAACTATTGAGACTTGCACAACTCAACCACTACGCAAACGAAGTTAGTGTACTCATTGAATGCAAGAAACATCCATTTATTGTCGAAATGTTTCTAGATACAGAAATGCTATGTTACAAAATAATGCTAATGGAGTATATACCAGGTGGTGAGCTATTCTCCTGGATAAAGAAACATGGTCGTTTCAGCATTGATATTATAAAATTCTACGGTGCACAATTACTTTTAGCACTAAAGTTTCTACATGATAAAGGGATTGTGTTTAGGGATCTCAAACCGGAGAATATACTTCTAAATAAGGATGGGTATGTAAAATTAACAGATTTTGGGTTTGCACAAAGGATGACTAGCTCGCGTACTTTTTGTGGTACACCAGAGTATATGTCACCAGAACAAATTGATTCGAAAAATAGGAATTGTCATGGGAGAGAGGTTGATTATTGGAGTTTTGGAATTGTATTATATGAGATGTATATGGGTATGCCGCCTTTTTATTCGAAAGAGGCTATGGATGTGTATAAGAAAGTGTTGAAAGAAGATGTTTTGTATGTAAAGGGGTTTGATCCTGTTTTGAAGGATTTATTAGTTAAGTTACTGAATAAGGATAGAAAATTAAGATTAGGGCATGTGAATGGGGTTAAGGATATTATGGAGCATGAATTTTTTAGCGATATTGATTTTGATGCTGTGTATGAGAAACGGGTAAAAGCACCTATTTTACCGTCTTTGGCAAATGATCATGATACATCGTACTATATGAAGTATGATGAGAACATCGAAAAGGAACCTAAGACGTGCAACCCGAATAAGCATTTTAGAATGTTTGAAAGGTTATGAGAAAGGAAGTAGAGATTCTTGAATTAAATAAATAATATTAGCATTAATTTGGGGGGTATTTGGGAATTTTTTTTTTGTTTATCCGTGAAGATAAATAGTTACCGTTTAATTGTATGACCTGAAATTCTTTAGAAGACGTCTAACTCTCAAGCTTATAAATCCCCAAACTATTTTTATCAAGACGCGCTTAATACCATCCAGGAACTCTTAGAAGCGATCGATTGTTTACTTTGCCTTATGCTCCAAAAAATTGGAATATGGATAGCTTACACAGTCGCTAATCTCTAATATTGCCTATTGAAAAGTACCCATTGAATACGTGTTGGATTTTAAGCAAATTAAATAATTTTATATCAAATTATAGATTTTACTGATTTAAACCCTAAAAAAAATAAAGGTTGCGTTTGTTTTACTGGTGTTATTAGATTTGCAAATTTATCGAAAGTAATTTTTGTTTATTTGAAGTTCTACCCAATGCGGCAAAACCGCATTCAAAACACTAAGCTAGATGCGGTTAAGACAGCTCTACGATACTTAAACACCAGCTCTGCAATTAATAGAAGCTGCTTATGCAACTTTTTTCGGCCTTTTTCACCATCGTCCCTAGAATTAGTAGGACGTTAAATTATCAATAATAAAAAACACAAAACAAATGTATAAAAAGTGCCACATGGCTCAGAAATTTTTTTACTATTTAAACCACTAAGTTAAAACTCCAGTTTCAGTTTGACTCTGTTTTGAATTTATCCAAATGAAAAGTTATTTGTTTGAAAAAATATTACAGCCATCTTTTTAGGTTTAAATTCCTATCGTTAGCGATCCAAGGCTTAATCAACATTTTTACTATTGCAAAAGGCAAATATTGCATAACGCCTAAAAAAATCAGACTCTTTCATATATCCAACACACTTGCTACATTTCAACTGTCTATAACACATCCTCACAATTACCTAAAACACAATCTGATTTACCAGTTTCATATCATTTGTTTCAACAACTGTATTTAACAAAATATAAAATCTCAACAACAGATGATAAGCATAATACCATTACTAAACCTAGTAATACATGTTTATTGCAAGGAAGAAAAAAATGATAGCGGACCTAAACCACCAGCCGAATGCACAGAAAAATATAATATAGTATCACTATCCCCTAATGATAAGACATCTCTTAAATCGAAACCAAAGGAATCGCCTATAGCAAAGGAGTTTAAGCATGAGCATCTAGTACCTGTTAGGGTGATGACGACTTATATGAGGCCTAGTGCTGAGGATGTTTTGTGTTCTGTGCCGCAGAATGTGATGCTTGCGTATATGAAGTTGAAGGAGCAAATGACACAGACGAGTAATGCTGGTGCATATACCTTATTTAAGGGAGAAGCTGCTAAATTGGTAGGCAATGAAGAGGATGGTGAGGATGGTGAGGATGGCGAAGATGGCGAAGATGGTGAGGATGGCGAAGACGGTGAAGGTGGTGAAGACGGCGAAGGAGGTGAAGGAGGCGAAGCGGAATAGTCGAAGTAAAATCTAAACTGTTTTTCTAGTATATTATAAATTCATTTAATAGCCTTTTGTAAAGCTTCTTGGTGTTATTATCATATGTCAAGACTTTTATATTGGGGACCATTACTTATTATTACACACTTCAGTTCAACAGAATAGGGTTGCATCTCTTCTTCCCTTTTCATGGCAGATGATGGATGGCACAATTCTCAAAAAATATGGTTTTGAGAATGTTGCAGATTTCATTTAGATGTATGCTCAATTTCTTTAAATAGATAAAATCGTTTTCGATCAATAACTATTATAAAAATAAAAACTCGAAGACTACTTCACTTTTTGTTTATCATACTGTATGTTTATATCACGTAAATGTATACTTCCCCTAGTTTCTTCTTTGCAACTTTTCATCCCAGTGATAATATATTCTCTAGCGAAGTTTTTGCCAATTCCTTTTCCGTGCGTGATGGATATGGTATAAAGTCTGGTTAAGTACTTTATCAAATAAATAGATCTGAGATTAGAGTATGAAACCTTATTCCCAAAGGAATTAGAATCTAATCTAATTTTGCATTTTATAAGCAAAATATACTCTCAACTACCCCCTTTACAAGCCAAAAGATGATTCAGTTTTGAGGTCTAACCAAAAAAATAGGTATGTCTTCTCATTACTGGCTTCTATAGAGAGAGACACTCGAAGCTAACTCATCGAAAAAGGAAGAAATATGAGGATTAGCCTGACAGAGAAATAGCTATCGAAAGCAGTAGTGAGTTTATGTGAGTATGCAGTTGGTCAGGAATAAGATTTTCTAAAACTATTATGATTTAATCTATTAATTAATAAACTTTCCTGCTTAGTATATGATATCATCGAACAGTGCTATACCAACAATGTTCATCATGAAAGGTGTTAAAATTTGTTCGATCGCACATTCCTACAAAACACTAAGTAATTTATTCGTAATCTCTTTGCCATGAGGACTGCATAAACCCCACAATTGGTAGTAATCTATTTGCCCTTCTCATCCTTATAGGTCTTTTAATTAACAGTTTACAACTTTTTTAATTTTAATAGTAGCTTCGTAAAAAGCGATCATTTAACTACGAATGTCAATCGTAAATTACCAAACTATTCGGATCAAGGGTAATTGCGAAGGGCACCCGTCTAGACAAAATTACTTGGCTATAAATCATGAATTATTATGTTTAGCTTTTCATTCCCTTCCAATGGAAGAAAATATAACTCGAAAAAGAATACTCGACCCAAAGATAACCTTAAGTACAAAAAAATACAAAGTATACGAGACAGTCTACCTATTCTCTTGTTTACGAGATACAATGCCAAGAATTTGCGACTCACTCTCCATATCACTACGTGCAGCTGTCTTGGCAGATTTATATCTTGAAAAAGCAGTTAAATACAGTAATAACAAACTATATTTCAGTTGCTACAACGGCAATGATCCATTACTAGAAAATATTACAAATCAAATAATGAATATTGAAGCCTCGCCGAAGGACTTGCTAAGAACTATAAATGGCGAGAATTATTTAAGTTTTTCTAACAACTTACATATCAAAAAGCTAAGAGAAAAAGTTAGCAAACATTTGGAGTGTGCAGGAAAAATCAGTTATGCGAAGAATAGATATAAATATTTTAAGGGAAAAGTTACGGTAGCGCCAAGTGTTAGAAAGGAAATTATTGATGACATGATTAGTTTTCTAGAGAATGGAGAAGATGATTTGCATAATTTGGCGGTTTTGGTTTGTATAGATTATTGTGGTGCTTTGCAAAGTGTGTTTTTTTCATTACCACCTGCGCAGGTTAGTAATTTACAAGTGATTGCGAATAATCTAATAAGAAAGGTTAAGCAAACAACTACTGGCAGCAGTGACACAACATTGTATCAGATTTTAAGGGGGTTGATTGGATTGTAAAAAGGCAGAGTTTTGTATCGTGGAAATAATTTGAATGGGAAAATAAACAGATATGTTATTTCGTTTACTAAATAATTGGGCTATTTAATAATTTGTGTATTGTAATATGTAATAGCCTGCATAGACCCATCGCAAATTGTATTGGATGTTTTTGGAGCCAAACCAAATTATTTCTATCATACTTTAGTTTATTATATCATGGTCAAAAAATAGTCTAATCGTTGGTTCTTGAGATTATAATTTCTAGACAAGTTTTGTATTGTTAAACCTGAAAAAGAGATGACTGATTCCTCAAACACTCCATAACCAGCAAACTTATAACTATTTATCTCCTTAAGAACGCATATGATGAGACTTAATCAAGTCCCTCTGACCTGCGCAGCCAAAATCTGTGCGATTTTTCTATCAGCGATATATCTAAATCTTCCAGGCGTAGTTGTATTACTGCCACAACCATAGAACATGTTCATACGTTATATTTTAGTGTAATCTTTGTCGTCTGTCCATTGACTCGCCGTCGCAGCACTGCCATTACTCAAAAAGTGACCTTGCATTCAAATGCAATTTCTAAACATGATACTAATAGATTTGGGTTGATAGGCATTAGCATTATTTTTTTGGGTATACATAGATTATGAAAATTCCTTAATATGAATGAAGGAGAAAAAAAAGACCAATTTAAGTATTGGACATAAAGCCATCTAGGCAAGAAGACATAGTTGACACGAAATAAAAAATGCGAAGGGGGTTGACATGGTCTAAGTAATTGTATTTGCTTGTTGCAGAAATGGTAATAATAGGAAGAAGCTATATTTTAAATAAGAATATTTTTTTTAGCCATTGATGAAACCATTACTTGATTGCTGATAAGTAACGCGATACATATTTTTCTAGACATTGCCGATCTACAAGAAGCACATTAGCATTGTCGAAATAATAATCAAACCCTTATAAATTATTTACGCAAAGAAAAGGCATATTAGGGGCAAAAACGTGGAGATTAGAGTTAATGAAAGCGCTTATCACAAACGAAAATATGATCGGTCCAATGTAATAACGGGGTTTGGTAATGGGTGGTTGAGCGCACGTCTGCATGATAATCGTCCAATTCCCAAATATATGAGAATTATGTAACTTTTTTGGAAGCAAACTATGTATGATGGAAACGGTTTTAGCCTTTCCAATAAGCAATTAGATTACAAATGATAAATAGTAACTACTTTTATTAACCTTGAACCGCCCATACGTCTTTTTAAGTCCTGCCAAGGAAAAAAAAATCAAAGTACTCAGGGTAATTGGGGTAAAGACAAGCGAAAATTTCTCAGAATGCAAGCAATAAGAAATGCAGAAATCCTCCATATGGCTCGAGATAATATAGGTATCGTCTAATTATTAATCGATAAAAAGTTACTAAATTCTCGCAAACGAATACTGCATGCTTAACAAAGCAAACACGGGGATTATAGCTTATGTCATGACCTAAATAGTTACCAGTACCACAAAATCCAGATTAAAAGAGCTCAGAATTACACTTAACAACAGAGCATATATCCAGTCTTTGGTACAAAAAAATACAGTCGAGGCCTTAACCCTAGAGCACAAATGAGCATTGACTTGGGATTAGCTAGAGAGGATTTCATTACTGGGGCAATTAAAAAGCCATTAGGAGATGAAGTAAGTGGATGGTTGAACCTGACGCAATATAAACACATCACAATATTTAACCTTGGTAAGTTGATAAGAATTACTTAAATTATTTAATTTTCCGTCTTCAATACTTTCATATCTGTTTTCAAAAGTTAAGATTTTTTGAACAGCCAAAGAAGTAAATGAAAAGCTGATCAGCAACTAAAAGCTTCACGAGGCCAATTCAATAACAAAAACCATGCATACTGCCAACTAAAAATTTTACCATTTATTTCTTGTAAAGATCTATCATACGGCTGTAAATAGTAACAAACCCTCCCCAAGTTTTCGTTAACAACATCTTTGGCTTTTGATTTATATCGTTTGGCATGTCAATTTGAATGAAATAATACTTGAAGGAAGCATAAATGAGATTGGTATATTTCTTTTCAAAGATCAAAGTATAAAATAGCTCAGTTAACCTTTCTAAAGTAGTGAGCAGCTCAGCTGTAAGAACTGTGCGAACAGTGATTGCTTCATATACGGCATATTTTTTCCGGTAATTTTGAATGCTTGTTTTGGTGGAAATAACATTTTGCAAAATTTTTAGTAGATGTTGATTTTGTGTAATAAAGCAGATGCTGTAAAACATATTTGTAATGCCATCAAAGCAAGGTTTATAATAATTTCTCCTATAATCAGCATTATAACACATAAAGCAAACATAATAAGCAATACTGTTCTCATGATGTTTTGCTAGATATTCCAATTGCCCATTCCTATATCTATAGACTAACTCAATAGTTTCTCTTGTAAGGTTAACTTCGCTGTTGTTATCAAGATTCCATGAATCCAGATTATTTATGAGTTTTTCTAAAATATGATATTCACGTTCTAGGGCTTGGTCTGATCCTTCATTCGTATCTAATGTATCTTTTTCTTCCAATGCTCTAATTTTGTATTGCAAGTAATAGAAAAAATCGGGCAATATCAAAATGATCTTACAAATTGCCTTTTTAGGCATATAAAAAAGGTTCAAGTTCTGGCTTTGCTCAAAACACAGAGAAATTACCTGTGATATGTACTGCATCCGGGTATATCCATGAGAAAGACACGAGCTTGGGAGATTGGATAATGGAATACTCACTCTAATACCATTATATTGAGATTTTAGAACATTTTTAGCATGCAATTTATGTTTTGCATTTTGGTGTATATCGTTTTTAACATCAACACTACTTAAATTAATATGCTGACTATAACAATCTTTCAAATCATCAATTTTTTTCAAAAATGCATGTCTTGGGAACGTAAAAGGTAAATTTGCTAATTTTTCGTAAAACTTCAATAAGGCTTCTTGGTTGCAAAACTTATTTGATTTAATTGCATTCTTACCCGCTACTACGAGTTTGCTTTTACTATTATTTGCATTCGCATATGTAGCGAATGAAAACAGAGTATGGCTGTATTTTGTCTTTTTGCTTAAATCATTCAAAGAGGACGTAACATTATGTGCTTGAAATTCTAGGTAGTTTTTGTTTATTTCTAGATTGACCTCGTTTGTACCATAAGTAATTTTTAGAAAGGGCTCCATATTAGAACGGGAATACTTAGGTTGTTTCGATGGACTTTTTGTTTCCTGTAGCAGCACTTTTGACATACCTTCATCGAGTAAATTTTCATCGGATGCTTTGATATCCTCAGATATATGCGTTGGCATGTATTGATTCCCACTTCCAGCTCCATCATCCACAAATATACGTTTTCTCATGCTCTTTGAACTTTCTTCTGCCTTCTTTATGGAAGGTCCACGATCTTTTGCACCACTACCTATTTCCTCAGCACTGGATTCATTGGTAAACTTTTGATCACTTGCGATGTCTGGAAAATCGTCAGCACTAGCTGCGTCAAAACTCCTATTTTGCGCTTCTATGCTCATTTTTTCCCCTGCATTTCTCACAATTGCATTTTCTTCGCAAATATCGCCATCATTTGTTTTCGAAAATCCGACAATGTCATCTATAGATTCGAAACATCTTAAATCCTCATTGCAAAATGTATTTGCACTAATAGAAATATTTTCAAGACAATCAATCCTAATTTCATCATCATCCATGTCATTAACATCACTTTTCTCATTTTCATTGTTGCTCTTTGATCCGGTAAAATCATCCAAAGGACCGTAGCTCATTAATTGTCTTGAGGAAGTTGTATTACAATCATCCGTCGCTGTTCTAGCAACTTCAGTCATAAAAGTATCATTATACGTATCATCAATTTTGCTAGCTGCTAAATACGCAAGTATAAAAAACATAATAACTTAATTATAATTTCTTATAAATGCTTTGCCAATATTTTGTTAATCTTAGATATGGAGATGCGAAATTAATTCTATGTTTTTTTTTTATCTAGCCTCCAAAATTGATAAGATAAATGATAACATTAAATAAACTTTTGCATATTTTACATCACCATTCCTTTCATTGTAAAAAGTCTAGCTATCTTAACTAACCGCTCGTTTGTCCAGCAATACTGCTAGCTAACTCTCGTTCGTTACTTGTTTAATTTGCCGAAGCCAAAAGTATACTCGAGTGTGCTTTAAATATTTTATATGGATTTTGGAAATGTTTGAGGACAGAAAATTTATGTGAGATTCTGTTCCTTATTACTTGAAAGGTTTTTTTTATGCGGGTTAAGCGTGTATAGGATTTCCTGTCCAAACCAGACCAGGCTTCGATAGCAATTTTATTTTATTGGTTAAAACATATGGCAATGTTGCTCTTGTTATTTTCTCATTCATTTACAAGAATATACCTAATAAGACATAAAATTTTACTGTTCTGTGAACAGATTGCATTTTTTGCCCAAA